>JAOEHX010072870.1:18322-30961 GCA_025448015.1 Bolborhynchus lineola | reverse complement strand
TCTTTCCCAATTCGTTTCAGAATCTGCCAAATTGTGTGTTCAGAAAAACGACACGAGAACGTCGGTTCGACTCATGCACAATCCTCAGCTAGAAAATTACGCTGTTGGGGGGGCTTAAAAAACAAAGATTTATTGCCAAAGTTAAACCTCCTATGAGAAAAAAGTTTTAAAATCCCTTTAGATTTATAAAACCACACAGCAGCATCAAGTGGGCACTTTTGTAAAAGTCTGCAAAATACCTAAAAGCTAATTTTTTTGGGTTTTTTTTTTTTTTTTTTGTTTTTAGAGGGGGGAAATGATGGTTCAGTACTTGTTACGATACCATGGCAGTATTATTTATAACCATTAGAATTAAAATCTACTGACAGGCATCACTATCTGTTTATATTACACATTCACAGAACAAGAACCACCTAGTCGAACTCGCAGTATAGTGCAATTGCTTCGCAGCCGAAGTCTGCAGAGATTAAAAAGATACTTAGTAAAACTGACAAAAAACTGCAATACCTCTGAAGGTTACGTTCCATAAAAGGCATTTACAGTAGTGAAGTCTAAAATCTCCATTAAAAAAATCTATGGCCCCACACGATAGAACAATTACATTGAACTGGAGGAAAACAGTTTGCCATCAATATGCATACTCACTAAGCAGGGCGTGAAGACGGGGAATCAAGTCATCATGTTAAGCTCATGGGATGAGAAGAGAACTCAAAAACGATAGCTAGCAAAATATTCAATAGAAACCTTTCGTGCCAAATCCCTTAAAAATTTCAGGATGGTCGGCCTTTTACACTTTGAGGTAAAAATTCAGTCCAATGCATCAGAAAAGACAAGTCTATGAATTTCTATTACAGAAAACAACGAAACAAATGGCTCAATTATGTAGGTGCATCAGACATTGCTGTGAAGTACAGATTCAGTGCGACTGGTCAGAGCTGCTGGTAGTGGGCAGCCTGAAATCAACTGGGCCCCAGCTATAGCAGTAGGCATTCAAAATATTTCAGGACTGCACGGGTTGTTGGTTTTGCCTCATCTTCCCAGATGCTCTCAAGCAAAATACATCGTATGCTGAGTGTCATGGTGGATCTGCACTGCTTTTGCCAGAGCCTGAGGATCACGGCCATTGCTCTGTCCTGACACATGGCTGCCTTCAGCACTGTGGAAATGCAGGCACATACAGATAACCACGAACAACCAGGCAAAGCAGGATGTAATTCCAGCTATCTGGCTACCAAGATGATGAGGCAAAGTTCCTTACCTGTCATGATCCTTGTCCACAAGATGGTATCTGGCTCTAAACGCTACCAGCCTGGCATAGTACGCAGGAGCTGGGATAGAGACGGATCGCGTACACCGGACATACGTGTGACACAGCTGATATGTCAACAGCTGCAGCTCGTCCGCGGTAAAGCAGTTGTCATCCCACAGGACCTGGTAGTGAGAAGGGCGGCTGGTTCCCTGTGGAGAACAGACGAGCAGTCAGCTGGAGAGCATCAACAAAACCAGAGGTCGTACCTGAAGACTGGACCTTCTGTCAGTGCACTGAAGAGCAAGTGCCAAACGGGCACCGAACACACACGACTGTAAAGCTGCCAAGCTATAAATAGAAGTGACATTACTCATGGGGACAACTATAAGGACTTAGTCCTATAGCCTGAGCACAGCAGAGCTGACATTACCTGAATTCCTGCATGGCTACAGAGGTAAAAGTCAAATTCAGAAGGATGTGTGATCGTGCTGTCCACAGTAGTGCCTGCTGGAACGTTGCCGCTCTTACCCACCTATTGAGGAAAGTTTATTATTAGCCCATGGGGTTTTTTGGAAGTGGCCCAAAAATACCTCCTAAGGTAGGCTCTACTTAAAGCTGTTTGAGAATTTACTGCTTAAAAAGGTGGAAAAGGATTAAGGTCATTTACATAGGAGGGATGAAAATGTTCTCAGTGAGTTCATTTTTGGAAACGTCACCAAATCCAGCTGGTGTGTCATCAGAGGAAAATAAACCACTTGGCAGTACCACTGAAATTGCAGAGTGGGATGAAGCCTACACAAGTAGTTCAGGATCTGAAAATGCAGGGTTTCTGCAAGAAATTCATCTCATACCCTTGTTTGCACTCACACCCCAGGGCTCTGAATTTTTGAGGAGATCAAGAACTCTCCCCCTTAAAAAGGTTTCCTTCTTTGGCCTGTGGATTTGTGCCATAGGCAAATCTTACAGACATCAAGTGACAGAACAGGCACCAAACTGACCAACTAGTTCAGTTTACAGCCAGGAATCCCAGGCTATAAAAGCCCTGGCTGCAGCTCCAGGTACACAAATACAGGGATACAAAGTATGCCTACTCCAAAAGGAGCTGGGAACAAGCTGTTCCACCCTGACCACTTGGTCTAGAGCAATAAAAGAGGGGAGGAACTCATTATTTTGGCAGAGAAATCCTGTTACCACACCAAACTGCAACTGCTCGTACAGATAGCTCCATTTTAGTGGGCAAGATGGATACCACCCCACTTAAGCAAACAATCTTACTTTCCTGTTGCCATCACCTCTTTCTTATGTAGTCAACATTACTTGCCCTTTCAGTTTTGTCAGCACAGAATAGTCTGGTGTGATGCCTTTTCTGCACAACAATGTAGGTTATTCCTGGTCTGTAATCTTCTTCCAAACTAATACAGGCCTTCCGGATTGCTATCAGTTCTGGCCAAGCTACCTAGAAGTAGAAGATTTCACTATTAGCTGCTGAATTCAGTACATGTATTACTATTTTCCTTCTTTTGTGTCTGTATGTATGGGGGGGGTGGGGTTCAAATGCCACATGGCAAGGAATATGATCAGACAGGATAACTGTACGTTGTGCTTGCCCGGGAAAACTCAGTGAAACTGTTCATTGTCCCTGTAATGAATGCAGTCCACATCAACGTATGTCTTTTCAAGGGCCAATCCCTTTTCACAAGCAACAAGAAATCATTAGACAATACCTGCTTCATCTGTCCTTCTGATACTCCCCCTCTGTAGTAAATGATCCTTGTGGGCTTGAAACGAGTGGATTTGTAGAACTGGATCAAGAGTTCTCGCACCATGTTAGTGAGGTCCTGGATCACCTCCTGACTGTAGAGCAGCTCCTGGGAGGTCTCCTGGCGCGAGGTCTGCACGCGCACTGTGGCGCAGTAGCGGCTGGGGTGCCCGTCCATGCTGCCCACCACCGCAGCTATGGAAGGCTTCTTCCCGTCCCCAGCAGGAGGGTGAGTGACATCTGCTCCCAAAAAGATCACTGGCTGCTGGAACACCGAGGGCCTGTTTAAATATGAGTAAGGTTCATTAAATAATAATACAAAAAAGAGGGGTGTGAGGAACAACAACAAAATTCCAACCAAGGAAGGTATGTCCAAATCATTCAACAGAACTAACACCCTGTCGGGATCTTCAAGGACAAAGTTCTCTGCCTCAACCAATTTCAGTCCAGAGAGAACAGCAAGTGAAAACAACCAAAAGCAAACCAAGTTCCAAGCACTGATCACAAGTCACTCCTCCTCACTCTTCTTAATCTCAATTTGAAAGGAAATCTATTCCTAAGGAGGTGGCAGGAGGAAAATGTAGGCTGAGTAAACCCAAAGGCACGAAAGAGAGACATGGGAAAAAAAGCCTTTGTGAGCTTGTTTTCACACACACTGAGGGATGGCTTTAACACTAGAGATGATCCTTGGCACAGGGCTTATTAGGCAGCCTCTGAATGCAGAGGCATCCTTCTCTGTCCACTTCAGACTATGGGTATTTCTAAAGCATGTAATAACTTGAAGGGTATCATTTTAGCATAAACAAAATGACACCATTTTGCTTGACAATCCAGACTTCAAGGAGAACTTCAGATTTAATCTCACCTTTGATGAGGTACCAGCACATTGTTGATTCCTCCAAGCTTTGCATTTATCTTCAGACACAGGTTGGACAGCGTTTGTGGTGAGGTTTTTACCACATTCTTTACCTGAACACACTGCGTGGCCATTCCTAGAAGAGTGTCACCAACCCGCTTCACTTCAGCTGTGACAGAAAAAGAAAGCAGTGGTTCCACCTGAGCAGTCAATATTTCCATCTGCTTTCTCTTATTTAAATGATACTGTAATTTAGATCCTTAAAAGATCACTGACAAAGGTTCAGTTCACTCTTTGGTAACATGCAAATGCTCTGATCAGGCCTAAACAATCCATCTCCAAAACCCCTTTTTAAACAGAACATGCTGCCTGCCCTGTCTCCTTCCCACTCCTCCTGAAGTGCACAGTGAGATATCCACTCACTGTACTACTAAATTAACCCTTCACAGCCTCTTCCCCATACCATACACGGGTGTCTTTCCAGGTAGAATCACCACGATCAGCTGCAGACCAACATAAGTCAGTTTTAAGTGTTTAAACATGGGCTCCACGCTGTCTGCCCCCTGGGCGTATTTGCAGAAGCAGGGTTGGCCTTGGATGGGCATCCCTGCGTCCTTGGAGATCTTGCGCAGCTGGTCTGTGAAACTCCTGCAAAGGAAATACAAATGGCTTTGTCCTGATCTTTTGCCATTGATTTTACCAACAAGATCCTGAGCTATTTCAGCTGTTTCACAGCACTGCCGATTTGACATCACAGCCGTTATTTTTTAGCACTTCTATCACTATGAGGAATTCACAAGTATGATCCTAATCCTGATGGAGGAAGCTCCATAAACCTCGGTTTCTGTAATTTTACAAATCTGACAGAAACAAACATACATTTGAGTTGAACATTTTGAGGCAGATTCCCAAACTAATACTGATGCTTTGGTCAATTTTTACTCATCCACCAAACGTACCGGCACATTATTGCAACCACAAAATCAGACTGGTTTGGGTTGGAAGGGACCTTAGAAGCTCATCAACTCATCCAGTTCCAACCCCCTGCCATGGGCAGGGGCACCTTTCTCTGGAGCAGGGTGCTCCAAGCCCCATCCCACATGGCCTTGAGCACTGCCAGGGATGGGGCAGCCACAGCTTCTCCAGGCACCCTGTGCCAGTGCCTCAGCACATGAGACCTGATCTTTGCCAAACATCTCGGTGGTTGACACAACCTCTATCTTTAGGATTCTGTAATTTGAAGGACAGGGTTAAAAAAATATGGTGTATGTTACCTGGGAGGCAGTAAAGGTTAAGGAGAAAAATAGTTTATGTTTTAGAATGAAAGATCATCATCAGTTATTTGCAAGAACAACAGAATACAAGTGGAATGCGGCCACCAGAGCACGAAACACAGCCTCAGTGGTAAGGGAATTAATGCTTTTCCTGGCGGCCAATTAGGTTATGAACTTTGTTGTAGTCTCCTCCCAAGCTGTAAATATTTGACACTGCAGAACTGTCTTTTCTTTCTTTTACTATTGGATGCATTAAAATCAACTTATAGTGCATATCATCTTTGAGAAACATGAGGAAAATAAACCCTGAATGAATATGAAAACACTTACTTTAGTAAGTCTTCCCTGCATTGTTTTTGAGGAGCAAAACAGGCAACAGCCCAAACTTTAATCTCAATGCCAGCATAGAACTGCTTCCCTCTCATGTCCCATACACCTTGGTTTGGTGTGGCCACAGTCTTGTTCTAGGTAAAAAACAAAGGCAGATTAAAAATGAAAGTAAAATGCTGCTTTGTTTCAAATCCAGCCAAACAAAGGAAGCCTTCTGAGAAGATATATGGAACGCTTAAATAACTCACCCTGCCTCCATACTGCAGCATTGGTGCTGGCAGAACTCTGCCTGTCAACTCTGTCATTTCATTGTGGACAACAATACCAAACTCCTTCAGGTAGGGATCGGGTCCACCAACCATACTGTTACTTTTCACCTGGTGAGAAGAAGAGGATTCATGGAACTACAGTAAATGCTTCAGGTGGCCATGAACAGGCTTTCTATTTAAAAGGATTTGTTTTAAAGAAGACTGATTTTTTAACTCCTGCAGTTCTTGGTCATTCTGCTTATCATTACACACGCTACAATGCTTTTGAGGGGCTGTAGGAAGTGACAACACAGATTGTTCAGCTGGAAAAGACACTTACTAGTCTGCTGATTTCTTCCTGGCGGTCTGGTGCAGATCGTGCAGTTGCTTTTATCATAGTGGATGTCTGATTGTCCGTTAGCTTCTTTATACATCTCTGGCCTGCTACTATGTTACACACCTACACAGGGACAGCGAGAGGTGGCACGATGCTGTTTGGCAGAGGATACACCATAGTGCAAGAGAAAGATTCTTACCTCAAGTGGTAAGTATGTGTGTTTCTGTTCCTGCCCTACTTGGAGACAGGGAAGGTGAGGATATTTCAGCTGCAGACTGTACTTCTGCTTAAAATACTGAGCTACTGTGCACTCCATAGCCTGCCCATTTTCCAGCTGCAGAGGAAACCTATAAAGGACATTTGTTCTGGTTAGACTTTTCAAGATTTACTCTTTTTGAAGGAAAAAATGGTATGGAAAATGTATTCCAGACCAGAAACGCTGCAAAGGTTTCTTTTCCATAGCTGCTTGCTCGCTTCCTTATGAAAAGATTTCTCTATTATTTCTATTGTATATTCCTATAGACTGATTTTTTTTCATAGCTATTTTAAAAATTATAGCCTTTAAAATTTAAAAGCCAGGACACAGCTTGAATTGCCCTTTGCTAAAAGAAAGGAAGCAGTGGTCTAACCCCACACTAGTCTTCCACTCCATTAAGACTAAACATTCTTGTGAAGCCACACAGCTGCCTCACATCCAGAACCAACTCATTCTTGCGTAAGCAATGTACCCCCTACATCTAATAGGTTGGAGAGCTTAGAAATGGACAGAAAGTGCTTGTGTACGTACGTCTGATGACTAGCTGGTCGCCGAGTAACATTGCAAACCCGGTATTTTCTCTTCATCTGGCCACAGTGGGTAACCTCTACTTTCAGACCTGAAAGCCCAACACAAAAGTTCTAGAATACAGGCATGAGTCACCCTTGAGAAAGATGAAGGCATAAAGGAATAGGCCAGCTTCCCAAATGCCTTGCTGATTTTCATCATCACAACATGAGCAGGTTTACAGGATTTTGTTGCAGCAGCTTTAGGACAGAGCTTTTACCTCTGATTTCTTTGGTAAACTTGACACGCTGGGAGTCTGTAAGAGGCTTGGATTGCTCATTGATGTTCTGAATGTCCAAGACCTCGCACATGAACTCAATGATAGGCTGAGCACGATAGAAAGCAGTTGCTGACACTAAGATAAAAAGAGGAGGACATTTACTTTAGAAGCAGAAAGAGCTCTGTTACATTAGTGAGACAGAATTTCCCACATACCATCAATGTTGAGCATCATGTTCCACATGGCAGGCCTGACTGACTGGTGGAAACCAAACCAGACCTCCCTGCCACCACCCAGAGGGTGGTAATAACCTTCAGGAGGGGAGAAAAAGGAGCGACCCACGGGAGTGTACCTGAAAAAGGTAAGAAAATGAATACTTTGATCATTTCTTTCCGATACACCTTTTTATATGCATGCCTATAGTGTTTAAAGCACAGCCCTACAGTACGTTAGAACTGTTAGAGCTGACTTATGGCAAGCACACAGAGTGTCTACCACCAGTGCAGCTGGAAAGGCTATTCCTGTCAGAAACATGACCAGCAGGTACACGTCCTGAGTTCAGATCAGATTTCCCTATTCTAGGGCAAATTTGTAAAGTAGGCATTGAATTACAGAACTGCATCCCTCGTCCCTCCTACTCTAAGAGTCCAATAGCAGCAAGTAATAACTAATACGGATGTTAAGACAGATAGAGGATGGAGCGAGTCAGGAAGCACCAGAAGTACCCACCTCATGGAGGGAAGGTGCCGTGTGATTACATCAAGTGCCTGTACAGAATCTTCTGGAACTTCATTCAAGTGCCCTGCCAGAGCCTCCAGCAGCAACTGAAGGCTGACGACTGACACCCACTGAACGGATACTTTAAATGTCTGGTCCTTCCCCTCTCCTGGAAGCGTCACCTCCATATCCACCTGACAGAGCAGAATTAAGCCCAAGCTTTTGTTATGCATTGCAGACTATCCCAACACTAAGCAGTGTTAGGTTTTTCTCCTAAGTATCCTCTGAATCTATATTTTGGATGATTAGTTTCTTCTCTTTAAAACATTACAAATCCTTAGGATTTTGAAAGCTTGTAATTTATTCATCTGAGAAACTGCACTGAGGTATCTTTAAATGTAAATTTGAAGCAACAATTAGTATGGTGACATCAAAGCTCTGGAGAACTGTGAGTCATTGTATTTTAAGTCAGCCAACTAATAGCAAAGACATCTTCTGAACCAAATGGAAGGCAAGAAAGCCTTTTGGTCAAAAAAGAAGATTCACTGGGAAACACAAATCTCAGTTCTAGCACAATGCTTGAGATTACTCTCACACATTGTCAACCCAAAGGGTAAACGTGAACTCACCCTATGTATTCCTAGGATAGGGGTTAAGTTCTGTATCAGGACTGGTTAATACAGGTTGCAATCTGTTAGAAACAGGGTGGCAGCAAGCAAGGCCCAGAGCCTGCAGGGCCAGTGCAGCTGGTGTAGTTGCTCTTATGGAACAGAAGGACATATCTCAGCAGTGCAGGCAAACCAAACCAGCGTATTCGTCACCAACAACTCCTTTATCATTTAGCAACAGAACAAGGGCTAGAGCAGAGAAAAGGGAAGTTCCTATCAGGGTGGGAAAAAACTGAAATCTCCTTGCAGCTGAAGGAGCACAACGTATTAGTTCACACTATGACAGACAAATTCTCCAGCTGAAGATATGCCAATGAGAAACCTGAAGACAATAAACTTCAGTAGCACACCAATATGTTCTTAGAGATCCCCAACTGGTACTGCCTGTCCTTTCCAAGCATATACTAATATGTGTGACAGCATTTTGGATTTGAGTCAATAAAAGAGCACTTGGCAAACGACACAGGAACTTAAAACTGCTCATAGAAACACTTACTCTATCCCGGCCAATAGGTAAGGGGTGTGCTGTGTACATGTTCCGTTTCCCATCGTATCCAGGCTGCCGATCGCCAAATATCTGCATCTTGAAGTGCCTCACCATAGTATCCACCACCTCTCTACAGAGGAAGTTATCAAGTTAGGTTGAAGAGCAGAGTCCAGCAACAAGTCAAATACAGTTTTAAATCCCTTTTTCATAACTTAAGTGAGCAACACATGAGAAAGAGCAATGCACCAGACATCAACACCAGGAGCTTTAAAAGTCACCTCCAGATGAAGACACCTACATTTCAACATAGAGGTGCCTACACACAAGGCAGGTATCTGTACCATCAGCAGAGACACAGTCAAAACCAGCGGTGTAATCTGAAGAGGTGCTCAAACACAAGCACAAACACAAGCATCTACCATGGGGTCAGCTCTGTGTGGACCCTAAAATGGCAACCTGCAGCTGAACTCCCTCCCCTTAGCTGCTAGCATGTTTGTGTAACAGACTGTGGAACAGTATCAGGGACATTCATTTGTAGACTGTAAAATAAAACCAGCTGTAGTTCAACACTCAGCACATTTCCTAGAGCTTTCCAGATTACAGGCCAATTGCAAAACATCTTCATGAGAATAAGGAGAATAGCACATTATAGTTCACTGAAAAGCAACTGCTAATCATGGCACAAACACAAACTGGCCTTCAGCAGAGGAAGGATTCCTGGGATGTAGCTTTCATAAACAGAGGCACATACATTCTGTGGTTTGGTTTTTCATCAGACAACTCGTACCTGTTCACTCTTCGAGGGCGCTTTTCTGGTTTGATATCTACATCATAGTGATAAACATCAATCTTGGGGATCTGAACCTGGAAATGGTTGGCCAGGAGGCGGATGGGTTTCCCAACAGTTCCCAGGCCTGGGCGACGGGGTGGCTGGAAAAGGCTTGTTGGGGGCCCTGGGGAAGTCAAATAAATATGGATGAGATGTAATCGATCCTCCAGTGCAGTATCCTTTCGGGTGTTCTTTAGCTGACTTTCTGACAGGGCAGAAAGAAACCTTAAATAGCATTCTGAGGTTGCAAATGGAGGTGTTCCAAGTGGCTCAGCCTTCCAGCCACTCAGAACTTCCAGGTAAAAAAAGATGCTCCCTAAAGCATGGTCCAGGTTAGTGCCATAATCCACTCTCAACATTTCTGTGACATTTATTCATGACTGTGGTTATGAACTTCACAGAGTCCTGAGGTGGAATGCAAACGCTTACATATGATGTACTTTATGTAATGCAAAGATAAATATATTCCTACCACCATTTCCAGAACTAGGAACAGCCACAAAAAGCACATTTTGGTGATTGTTTTCACTATGGGCTTAGAGTTCAGCTGTTAATGATTGTCACTCTTGGCATACTTAGGACATATATCCCCAATTTTTATCTGAAAATTGATATTATCTGGAACCTGGTAAGGGATATTTTTATTCTAAACTAAATGAAAAACAGATTTCTGTATAGGGTCTAAGCAAAGAGTTAATACCATTTCCTTTACATCACGAACCCATCACTTTTGTTAACAGGGAAATTCTTTTCCCCAACAGCACAGTTTCAGCCAATTTAAGATTCCAGCACAAAGAAAGGAGTGAGGAAAGGTTCAGGCTTTCTTCTGAAGAGTAAGGGAGAAAGCACGAAGACTCCTAACAGATTCAAGGAGATAATTTGGACAAAGGTAAGAGCTTCAAGAGCAGTTCTAAGGAGGAAATTATTAGAGGCTTGGGAAAGTGCTCACACACAAGCTAGTCCCTAGTTCAGTCTTTAGTTAACTCCCTCAAAGTGTTAAGATCTGAGATACCATGTTAACAAGATTAAACAGACTTTTTTAATCACAGCCTCAGTTGACACTGCACGTGAAGTAAATTGAATTAGTGTATTTTCATGGGTTTTCTCTCTCTCTGCCAGTTCTCAGTGTGATCCAAGATTCTTCTCTCTATTGTAGAGTAGCAAACAAGAGGGGAAACAAGTTTTACAGTACAAGAACGCAATAGGAAACCCATCATAAAACTTAGGGTAAATTCACAATCATAACCTACCAGTACCCACTGAAGTCACAAGGCTCACAGGTTACACCAGGAGGAAGAGAGGGAGATTAACCTGATGAGAATGAAACTCAGATTTGGGAACGCTACTTTAGTACAGTCATAAACTAAACCCAGGACCAACTCCAAGGAGCCTTCACCCGGTGTTTGAGCCACCCAATGCCTGACACTTTACCAGGTACAATTACTGCTGCGAGGACACTAACCCTGGCGCATCTCAAAGAAGAAGCAATACCGAGAGCACGTCAGCAGCTGCAGCCCACTCGACACGTCAGCTCCCCAAGGCTGCAGTAGCGGGGTGGCTGCTGGGGCCACCAGCATCCCACACAACACATCACTGGCGCTGCAGCTCCTGCCTGCCAAGCTGTGATGCCTCCACGAGGAGCTCGCCACGTGCAGATAAATGGGGTGTGAGGTGCAGTTAGCATAGAACCAAACTACAGCTGCCTTGACAAGCATGAATCATCAAGGGCAATCAAAGTTTGCTGTGCTTGTTTGGATACTAGAGAGATGATCCATTAATCCCATGCTAATTAGTCTGAAGTAAGTGCAGGCACTGACCTCTTACAAGAGATTAAATGACAACTATATTTACCCGTTTTCCTCCCCCAGTATTGACCAGTTGTGTAAACAGGCAGGGCAAAGCTGACCTCGATCAGTTTTGATTACAGCAGATAAAACTTCCATCTTCTCCTTTTCAAAGGTATTTCTCCAAGAATTCCAGAGAATAAACTAAAACCCTGTTTTCCCAGGCTGTCCTGCAAGCCACACTTATTTTATCAGTACTTTTACCTGATCAGCCTGACTAGGGTCAGTTACATGCACTGTCAGGCTTTTAATTTCTTCCACTCTGTGTCAGTTATGCACCAGGCACCTCCAACCAAGTCACTTCAGACAGGAAGCAGTTGTACAGAACTAAAAGCGGATCTGCTTCTACAGTTGGAAGGCAGAGAGGACAGGCTGCATCATCCACACGGACAGCAGACCTTACCAGTCAGCCCTCAGCTGTCTTACAATCTGGATTCTTCTGGAACGGCACCTTTGTGTCAATAAATATTTCCCACCACACCACAATTATCATTACTCTGATTTTACTGAGTGGGAACTCGATGAACAGACCGCTTAGGTCAAGGAATACAACTTGCACATATTTGGTAGAATAATGATCATGGAATAAGACACAATTAGGAAATGCCATGTGCAAAATACCACCAATACTTAACCAAAGACTGTTAAAAACATTAAAAAATAACGCCTTCATTTTCAGGAAGCATCACCTTAAACTCCGGATAATGGCTCAATGTCAAAACCAGCGCTGATTACAGCACGGCTCCCAGGGCCGGTGTGCGGGGAGCGCACCGCTGCCGCTGTTCCGTACCCAGGCCGGAGCCCCGAGGCCACGTCCCGTTCCCGTCGGGGGCCGGGCGCCGAACGCCGGGCAGTACCTCAGCGGGAGCTCTAAGGGCACACGCACATCCCCTCGCAAAGTTTCGCGGTCTGCTGCGGCTCCTTGTCAAGGCTGCCGAGACACCCCCGAGCCCGCCCGCTTGTCAGCGCGCTGCCGGCGGCCTGCTGCAGGCTCACCG
>JAOEHX010072870.1:0-13942 GCA_025448015.1 Bolborhynchus lineola | reverse complement strand
CCGTGCTCGGCCTATCCCCGCGGGCGCGGTGCATGGCGGGCGCCGCGGGGCCGCGCCGGTGTTGGGGTTCGCCCGCGGCCCTTCACGGGCGCTGGAGGGGCCGTTCAGCCGCAGAGGGAGCCCGCACATCGCGCTTGGGCGCCTTGTGAGGAGCCCTTGCGAAGAGTCTCCACAGGTGTCTTCTGGGCGCTCTTTAACTGCCTCAGGTGCAGTGAAGGTGTGAGAGGTTGGAGCTGGCCTTGTCGTGGCTTTAAGTAATCAGTGCAGCTCAGCTGCTTTGTGGATTCTCTTTTCCTGTGTGCAAACTGGCCTGGAGTCTTAATAAGTTGATATAATGTCATCTTTGTTCTTGTAAATACTACGTAATTCTTACAGTATTGTGGTAATGTGTGTGTAAGGGGTTAGCCAAGCTTTTGGAATGAAGCTCAGCACCAAGAGTCATTGCTATGTAACATGAAGTAAGGAAAATCTGATTTCTGCTTTGTAGCTTCCGTTAGAAGATTTGAATTCAGACTTGCAGAAACCTCTGGACAGTGACTCTGACAGCGGACAGGGCAGCTGTGAAACAGCCTCTCCTGGTCACCTCAGCAAGGGGACAGCGTCTCCTGATGATGGAGGTCTGTAATAGTTCCATGGATTGTGCCTGGTAGTTGTTAACTTCAATGATGCGTTTTCCAGTTTACCCATAGCTTTTTTGGATGTTATTGCAGCCTATCTAGGAGCCCAAAATGCCTCTTTCGTTACTCAGAGTGTCAGCAGAGATCTGTAAATCTGTGACAACACTTTGTAAGGTGTAGAAAGGGAAATAGTGAATGGGATGTGGGTCTCCTAATTGCTTACTTCCCTTATTATTTGCTTAACCTGTGTAGTGACTGTTGGCTTTGCTAGCATTTTAAGACAAGTCATTATCAGTGAAGGGTTTTCAGCTTTGCCCTTTTTTAAAGGTTAAAAACCTATAAACAATTAGGATCAATTATATCCTGCCCTGCAAGGAGAAGGGGGTTGTGAAAACTTGAGTTCAAGCTAATTTGCTCACTGATGTGTAACTTTACGTTGAGCTGCTTGTTAATTAACGTGGCAGTTTCCTCCCTGTAACATGCATCATTTTTTTAATATATTTTATCAGATTCAGAGGAAGAGATTTTTGTGCGTAAAAAGGCAAAGAATAAGAAGGTGCTTCAGGACAGTGACAGTGAAGATGGAGAGGATGGTGGCTCTTTTGTGCAGAATGGAATTCTGGGCAAAGACAAGGAAAATAAGGAGGAAGAAGAAAACATTACAGCCCAGAGGAAGAAGAAACCCCATCGGATTCGCCAAGGCCTGTTAGATAGTGATGACAGTGACACTGGTGACCAACTGCAGGCTGAAGGCCCTGAATCAAGCAAGAGTTCTGGCTTGCCTGAAAATGAGTTGGAAGAGGAGAGACCCCTAAAATCGGGGAAAAAGTACAGAAAACATAAACAACATAAAGGGAATTTTGAAGAAGAAACAGCAAAAAATGCTGTAGGAAAATCAAGAAGGAAAAAGGAGAAGGAGAAAAGAGCTGAATCCCTTAAAAAGCTGAAAAAAGAGAAGCAGCCTAGCACAGGGGTGTGTATTTTGGCAGGAAATTTTAGAGGTTTTCTCAACTAAGTTACATTTATTACTGCATTTGGTTGTGTTTCAGTGTTCCTGTGTTACTGGTGTCCACATTACCACAGCAAGTGTGGTATCCTCAGAACACCACAGGGAGTATACCAGTTTCATCCACAAAGAAAGTGCAAACCTTAGCACTTGATAATTTAATGTCAGTGCATGTTAAGCCATGGAGTTCTTTGGGGGTTTGTGCGTTGCATAAACTGCTTTGATTGGTATTTCAGCTTTCTCTGTTCCTGGAGGAAGCTTTGGACTACTTTCAAACTGGAATTCTGCTCTGAATAAACATCTGCTTGGGAGGTTGCATATGGTTGCTATTTATAAAATGCATATTTCAAGTGTTAATTTATTCTCTGAGCCATTTTGGTCTTCAGTCATTACTGAAATTCCCTGCTTACCATACACTTAGGGACTGCTGCTCCAGTAGTGAATATGACTGGCTTGCATGGCACATGAGATGCTAGATTAAACACAACATGTATTTTTTCTAAGCTCTTTCATCAAGACCTTTTAAGAGTCAAATTAATGTTAATGAACTGAAAGGGATCTTCTGAATTTAATTATGTAAATATTTTATTCCTATGACAAGCATGTAGATGGTGGTGCGAGGTATCCTCTAAATGACAGTGGATGTCTTCTTGATGACAAGGAGCTCTTTAATAATGGCTTAGAAGAGGAAGACGAGGATGAAGAGTCAATAGAATCAATACGAGCAGCAGTGAAAAGCAAAATGAAAAAATACAAGGTAACATTTGGTAGTGCTACAAGATTATTGGTTATTAGTCTTGTACCTGAGCATGTGCTGAAACTTCTTGACAATGATGGGCTTCTACTGGTATCGCAGAGGAGAGAAATAGTCCTTTGCTTTTTGTCCTTTGAGACATGTTCTGGAAAGTTATGAAGATAATGCTGTAGAAGGAGCTTTGGAAATCTGCCATAAGTGTTATGGGGGATTTGTTTTGGTTTATGGGAATACTTGCTGGGTTTGCTGACCAGTGATGATTCAATACAATTATTTCTTGCTTCTGACTTGTTTGCCTTTGGTAATGCCTGTGTATCTGGACAACTAAATGGGTCTCCTTTTATGCACCATAGAACAAAGAACGGTTTCTTGAGGATGAAGGCTACAGACATGTATTTGATGATGAAGATGAGGAACCTGTAGAAAAAGAACCGAAAAGGAAGGTGAAGTATTCTTCTTTTTGAAGCTGTCTGTTGTTGTAGCGACTCAAATGTGTTTTGCACACACACTGCCCAATAGTTGTGTTGATTGGTTGGTTTTAATCTTTCTTTTTTTTTTTTTTTTTACCTGGCTGCTTTATTCTGGCTGCTTTCTCTTTGAAAGGGAAAAATAAACTTCGTCCCCTATTGTGTTTGCTGACTTCAGAAGCTTTTCTTTCTTTAAGGAGCGGAAAGCCGCAAGGTTGAGTAAAGAAGCCATTAAACAACTGCATAGTGAAACCCAACGACTTATTAGAGGTAAAACTTTGTATGTAGAGGGGAATAAACTATTAAAACCAGGGGAGAAATTGAAAGAATTTACTTGAAAGATTAGAACCTTCTTTCACCTAGCATGAGTTATCGAGGGTTGAAAGGGGCAAGGACCCTGTTTTTATTCAAGGGTCTGTTAAAAGGTGTCTTTGTAACTAATGAAAAATATAACTGTGCACACACTTGGGCCTGTCAACTTGTGTGAAGGTAGTGCAATATTTAGAGCTTGACAGGCATGCAGTAGAATTAAAACTGGTCCTGCCATCCTGATAGCAACATCACAGTTAATTTCCTAGTGAATCCATGGGCATGTTGCGTATTTGGTTTTCAAGGCTGTTGCTATTGGCACCCTTTTCCAAACAGCAGTGTTTGCTAGACTCAAGCTTAAACTGTACTGTTTGTGCCTAGTAGATGTCTCTATTGCAAAATACTTATAAAGCTTCTTTGAATTTCAGAGATAGCAAATAAATGCTTTGCATGATGTTTTGAACATTTTTTCATCTCCTCTCTCTGGTAGAATCATCGGTGTCTCTCCCGTATCATGTGCCTGAGGCCAAAACTGTTCATGACTTCTTCAAGTGTAGACCTCGACCAGTATGTCAAGGAAATGCCATGGCCTTACTGAAGTAAGGACTTAAAGCTTCCTCATATCTTTTCACAAATTTTGAGGCTAACCAGACTTCTGTGTGCCATAGGTGTGGTACAGACTTACACACCTGGAAATTAAGAGTATGTCACTGTTAGCATAAGGCAATGCTCCTCTCTTGATACAGCTGTACTGCTGAAGTAATCAAGGTGTAGTAGTAACTCCAGATGAAGTAACATGCTCATGCAAAGTTACTTTAATGTGGTTCAGACTGAGCCCCAACATTTTATTTTGACTATTTCTGCTTTTAAATAATGTGTAGTAAAATGCTTAAGTTACTGTAGTCACTAAATCTCTTGGGGAATTTTGTACTGTGATAGTGTAACTAATAAGTACAACCTCTTCATATTTTCTCTTCCTTCTCTCCTTAAAATGAGCTTTTCCACACTTTTGTCCTTCACCTCTTCTTATGCATTAATGACAATAATTAAAAACTGATTTCTTTCTTTTGGAGTTTGTTCTCATCCTCTTCTGTTTCACAGTAGTCACGGGTGACGTATTTTTTGTTGTTAGGTCTGCTAAATACCAGCTATCCCTAAATGAAGAGCCTGCAGACAGTAAGAACTACAGCACAGATTGCAAAGATGGGCAGATAGAAAGTGATCAATCAGCAGCTAATGAACCAGAAAAAGTTCTTGGTAAAGATGTTGGTATTACTGCGAACAAGCCCCTTGATGTAGGGAGGAACTTGGCAGAAGACTGTACTGAAAAACCCCAGCAGGACAGTGATGATTGTCAGACAGTTGAGACTGTAACAACCGATAATATGGAAGAACAGCACTCTGACTTCCTAAGCACTGATTGTCAGGAACAAAAGGAGAATGAAATTCCTTCAGCAGTTGATGCAGCTGCCCTTGAGCAAAGAAGTGAAACAGCACCAGATGTACAAAGTGAAAAAAGCAATGAAGAGGAGCCTGGAGTGGTGGCACAGCCTGAAAAAGTGAGGAAATCCAAGTTGGATAAACTTCGTGAACTGGGAATAGACCTGTCCATCAAACCAAGAATCAACTCTGGCAATGAATCTTTTATAAACCTGGATGAATCTGATTCAAATAAAGGTATCACTTTTACTGTTGCAATTCTACCTCATCTGTCCAAGTAAGCAGAGATAATCTTGACTTTAAGTAGGAAATCTGATTGGTTTGGGTTTTTTTCAGGCCTGATCTCTGTCCTGTTTAGGTGATAGGACAGTCAGGCACATTCACTTACTACTATGGATTCTTTGCTTAATATTGGTATCCCTTTTCTTTCAGCTGATGCTTAAAAGGGAAGTTGTGAGTCTTTAATACTTGAAAGCTTGAAGGACTGCTCAGTGATAACTATTTAATGAATGGTTTATTTCCATTTCTCTGTCATGAATTATGTTGGCACTTATAGCATGTGGGAGCATATTTTCAAATGGATTCAAAATGAAACATGCAGTAATTACCCAGAAAGAAAAACTGGCCTGTGTTCCAGAGTGTGTACCACTGACTTTTTCAGCCATCAGTCTGGTTTTAGATACTCATGTTAACAGAAATTTAGAACTGGAAGTGAATTGGTGTTGCAGATAAACCATGGTTAATGGTTCAGGTAATTAATAGTAGCTAATAGCAGTTAAGTATAAGTTACAGCAGAAATATTCTGCAATGGTTTATTGTTTTAGTAGCCAAATAGAATGGGTTTGGAAATACTAATGAAGAGTTGAAGTTTTTAACCAACTTCCTTTGGGGAGGGGAATCTCGAGGCATACTCTTGACACATTAATACTCAGTGCTTTTAAATGCTATAAAATGAATTGAATTTGAACTTTAAAGTTTAATTAATATGTACTTAAAGAATTGGAAGCCTTGAAAGCACGTTTCTTGAAGCACACTCTTCAGACATCAAAATCCAAAGTTGAACGGACCATAAATGTGAACATTATCCGTAAGGAGACTACACCTGAAGGAAAAGAGGAACTCAAGGCAGATGTGGTCCCAGCAGTGTTAGCTGCAGAGAGCCTGGATGAAGCAGTCCACACCAAGCCAGGTTGGTGAGGGAGAAGTGATGATGGTTGTATTGGGAAACTGTCTTCCCTCCACCCTTATTTCCCCCTTTTCCAGTGCTGTTCTACAAAATACAAGTGTGACTGGCTCTTCATCTGTGAAATTAGGGTGTTCCCTTTAATGGATAGCCCTGTTTTAAAAATGAAGCTTGAATAAGGACCTCTTAATTAACTGACTGAATCAGTGCTCAGACTTCTGAACTATTACCATTTATTGGATCTCTCATACTTACTTCTGTAGTGCAGTTTCTAATAGAATTGTGTGTGTTTGCAAACAGAATTTGCATGTGACTCTTGCATAGTATCAACTGAAATAAATAGATTCTTTGGCTGGGTTTATGAGCACGTGCTATTTTTAGCTGCTCTTATTTCCTGTGCTGTAGCACATCCGCCCCTGGCAACTGGATGCTCTTGTTCCCAAAAGAGACAGTGGAGAGTAGGATTCTATTCTCAGTGTACTGCAGTGGTGGAATTTATGGATAATAAGGAATCTTGATAATTCATGAGATTGTGTTGTCTCTAAATTGAGCTCATTGAAGCTGCTCCAGCTCTTACAGCTGCTGGATCAATTCATAACAACATTTAAACCCAAGTAACTTTTCTGGTTTTGTGCATGTAATTACACTTGATTTGGATGCTGGAAGGCAGTGAGGTTAAGCATTCACTGTTGTACATCTGATGGGTTCCTTTATTCACTTCTGTCCAGGTGAAAAGCTCCAAGCACTGAAGGCTAAACTCCAGGAGGCCATGAAACTCCGTAGGACTGAGGAGCGCCAGAAGCGGCAGGCATTGTTTAAACTGGATAATGAGGAAATGTTGGAGGAAGAAGAGGAGGAGGAGGAGGAGGAGGAAGAGATGACAGATGAGTCTGAAGAGGAAGAAGGCGATCATGAGGTCTGTAGGCAGCATTTTTACAGAACATACAGCTTCTCAGTTCTGCTCCCTCTCTCCAATGAAATGGGACTTTTTTAAGTTAGTAACAGGGGAAATTGCCAGGAGTTTTTCCTAGAAGCTGAAAAATTGCTGTTGTTGGCATGTTCAGGGTTTGGATTGCCTAAACCTGAATTTATTCATGTTTTCTTTTCGTATTTATTTGCTTAAACAGTACCAAACCCAAATAAGTGTATAAAAGATTCTTTCTCTTCTTATATATCTTTGGCTCATTGCTAGCAGGGGATAATCTGAGGTCACCTGCCCAATCTGGCATAGCATTTACCTTGGCCTTTCCTTTTGAAAAAGGATCAGAATAGCTTGGCTGTTTCAAGCCCCTCTCTGTCAGCTGTCTGAGTGGAAGAGGTCCATGTAAGAACTGTGAATGTCACTCAGCTTCATCCTGTGTGTTAAAAGGTGTTCTTGAAAAGAATGCAAGGAAACTGACAGGTCATAAAATCTCTGCTGTGTTTGGGGATGTTTTTTAGAATGTGGAATTTCTGCTTGGTGAAGCAGAGGAGGATATTGAAGATACAGAAGAGAAACATGTTGAAGACTGTGATAAAGAAACTGACAAAGAATCGATCGATGGTGAAAAGCTGGAGAAATCTGTGCACTGTGATTCTGTTCTCAAACCACCTTCAACAGAGTCTACATTGATGCTTTTTAAGGACAGCTCCTCAAAAATGGGGTAAATAAACCAGGCTTTAAAAATGGCACCTGACTAATTTAAAATTTACAGTGAAAATACGCAGATATTCTTTTTGTAGGTGTTTTCTGGTTTGTTCCAGTAGTTATATGTGCATTCACGTGTATTTGCTGTAAAAAACTTAATGGCTGTAACTTGTTTAGTGGAATAATTGACCCATACTAGATGTATTTGTGTGTTACCTCGTTTTTGAAATTAGGTTTGAGAGACAATCATGTTCATCTTGTATATACCGACAAATCCACTTTATTTAATGAATTGTAGGTATTCTCTTCCTGATGAGAAACTTGAAATAGAAGAAGCTGCAGACAAAGGACCTACCAAGTTAGGTAAAGTTAGAACTATTTTGGTAACTTGCGCTTTTTTCTTTCACATGGCACACAGAGAAGCTTCTATTCGAGATGGTATTTGATGTCTTTGTTATTTCATCACCTATATAGTTGTATAGGATGATTATAAAAGTTTAGACTGGCAAAAAAAGGGGAGGGCTTGAAAAACCTAGAGGAGAATGAAGTTCAGAATAAAACTGGAAAATATAGAAACAGTGAGGAATGAATAGGATGAAACTCAGTAAAAAGTGTAATATGCATCCTTTGAAGAAAATCTAATGTGAGCACAAAAGTGAATTTTTAGCAAGGTATCAGTGTTGCCAGATAGTGACTTAAGATTTTACTGGATCACAGAAGTTAAGCACTGTACTAATGCTTCTTTTCCAGAGGATGACGATTCCTTTTCCCTACCAACACTAGCAAAAGAGAATAGCCATAACAGCAGCTTTGAGTTGATTGGCTCCATGATTCCATCATATCAGCCCTGTAACAAGCAGGCATCACGGGGAGGGACCTTCTTATCTGCAGCAGGAGGTTTCAGGTCGCCTTCCCCAGGTTTTTTCAAAACAAGCTTTATCAGCTCTGCTTCCAAGGTAAGCTTCTGAGGCCTATTCCTATCATATATTAACTCAGTGGGAAATGAATAAATGTATTTTATTGTGCCTGTTGGTTCTATTAAAAAAAAAAAATAATAGCAGAAGGCAGCATCTAGCCAAATACTTCTGTGTGGATAAGGTTTCAGGAAAGCAAACTGTCCCTGGACTTTAAAATATCTCTGCATAATAAGGAAGGATAATAATGATGTTATAGAAACTCATGTTCTAAAACATCAAAGGGAAGATGCTGTAATCTGGTTTTTATATCTAAAGTATGTACACTGTAAATAGTTTTTTAAGCATACTCATATGGGCTATACAACAGTGAACTCCTATGATTTGTCAGAGCAGTCTGGACATACTTGATTCCTGCCTGGTGTTAATCCTTCAAAGTAGCTTAAATGTTTTATCCCATTTTTGCTTTTGAATTCTAGGCTTGCAAGATAAATGACTTGTATATTTGTATATTCCTTTGACTAGAGCTCAGGGAAGACGTCTGAGCCTTCTCTTCCCATAGAAGATTCCCAGGATCTGTATAATGCTTCTCCTGAGCCGAAGAGTTTATTTCCAGGAGCTGGGGAGTCACAGTTCCAGTTTTCTCTGGAAGATGACACTCAGAGCCAGTTGCTTGATGCAGATGGGTAAGTAATAGGTATAAAGCGTAGTGTTTTGTGCCCTTTAACATGTTAACATGTAGAAATAAGGCATATAGACCAGCAGGATGTTTCTAACTACAGCCTTTCTTTCAGATTTTTGAATGTTGGACAGCATAGGAATAAATACCAGTCCTCCAAGCATCAGCTGCCTCTGGCTAGTATGGATGAGAATGCGATGGATGCCAATATGGATGAATTACTGGATTTGTGTTCTGGAAAGTTTAGCAGTCAAGCTGAACACATGCCAAATACCAGCAGCAGCAAAAAGCAGAACATGGAAGAATTGCTCAATCTTTGTTCAGGAAAATTCATATCTCAGAGTATGTCTTAAATTCTGTTTTCAGCTTTGCTGATTATTTGATTTATAAGGAATTAAGGTCAAATGTGGAACTCCTGAGAGCATTAACTATAACTTCCCTTTGTTGGGACCATGCTGTTATTTCTAGGGTGCTCTCTGACACTGGAAGAGTTAGAAATGTATCTGTCTGATAAGTTGCCATCTTATTACTTTTTGTAGCAGGTTCCCCAACGTGGGCATCTTCAGTATTTTCCAAGGCAGAAAAAGACAGCGACATAGAAGATCCAATGGCAGAAGCTCTAGCACTTTGTTCAGGCTCCTTTCCCACAGACAGGTTAGCATTGTTCTTCCTAAGAACTACAAAAGTTTGTAGAGGTACTTGTCTTGTTTCACTTTTAATGTATTTTCATTTTCAACTTCAAAATGCTGTAAGCAAAAGTCTGGTCTGTTTTGGAGGTGAAGGGGAGGAATAGTGCAGATTGCTTGACAATCACTCTCCGAATTGGCAGCAGGTACCATTTCCCACAGCTACTGTGAAGGCAAATTCCCCTTTGTCTTTCACTGATAGTAAAAAGTGTTGAGTAAATTGCTTTAAACTGAGAAAACACTGCTAGAAAGTAGGATTTTGGATTCTGTTCTGGGTTGTTGCCAAGCTGCTGGAGCCGTACCCAAATCTAAGTTGGATACTTGCATTTCTTTTCCACTGATAAACTAGAAAGGTGTGCGGCTGCCTAACAAAATAATAATGAGGCTTAAAGGGGGGACGAACTCAAAAATCAGTACTTGTCCCATGGTTTCTGCAAGTGAAGCCTTGAGGTCTTCAAACATCAGTTCTAGTTGGGATTTGGGGCACTTACAGCTAAATGCTGTTGAGAAACTGTAGCTCTTTGAGCACTCGCAGGTAATTGCTTGATAGCAGCTGATGTAGTGGCTGAAACTTTGCCTTGAATGATTGCAAAGCCATCATTGGGGGTGAAATGAAAATGTGTATTTCTTTCATTTACTCTTCCCTTAGGGAAGAGGAAGATGAAGAAGAGGAAGAAGAACTCGGTGGCTTTCAGCTTTTAACAGATGACAATGCGTTTGAAAGTGAAGAGGTATGAACTGATGGAGCAAGGCAACTGCTGCAGCGTTCTGCCTGAGAGAATTCCATTTATCTCCTTAGTTTTTTAATTATAACCATCAATACAAAATATTGATACTTCCACATCAAACAACTGTGAGGGTATTTTAAGAGCAATGTTTGGATCATTTTAAAAGTCTTCTTAATATTATGGTATGCTGGATAAAGCATTGTAGCATAGCAAATCCTCTCAAAAATCTCCTCTGGCTTAGTCTGTGTTACTGATTGAAGAGCAAAGGAAGCTGGTGTTACAAAGCAGTCCACTTTCAGAAATCTAATTCCTGAAAACTCTCTGACAGGATAAGAGTGGAGGCAGTGATAGTGAAGCAGCAGAAGTGAGTGATGAAGAAGAACAGTTGCTGAGACAGAGACGAAGCTTGAAGAAAAAACTGTAAGTAAATCTTTTGGTATCTTAATTGCCAGACAGAGTAGAGTATTAATAGAACTAGGAATTTAGTCTGTAATTGTTCCATCCTCAGCATTAATAGCTAATGATTACGTGGTGTTGGCTGTGGCTGGTTTTTTTGCTTTTGTGCTGTTGCACTGAATGAGTTTAACTCTGTTGCTGGTGGGTTATAGAGGATTTCCATTATAATTTTCATTATAGATGGAAATCAAAAGGTGACAGTGAAAGCAGTGCATCCTTTTCTTGACCAAAAAAGGGATGCAAAAATACTGCTGTCATTCCTCATATCTTAAGATATTTATTTGTTCTAGTAAGTAAAACATCAAATTGGCAGCTATTGCCGTCCCATTTGGTAGGCGACTGGCAAGGAATGTGGTGATGATAACTTGGAGTGCTGCATGTTGGCAGGCTGTGCATGTTAGACATTCAAGAACTAAAGTAATTTCTCATTTAGGATATGTTTGGTTTATGTCAGAAGATAAATCTTGCTTTCAGAAGGCTTATGCCATGGCTTTTGGTCTACTGAACTCTCTTAATCTTCTTTTATAGAAGACTGCAGGAATTCCTGGAAGATGAGGCAGAGCTGTCAGGGAGTGATGTAGGAAGTGAGGATGAATATGACAGTGAAGACCTCAATGAATATGAAGAAGAGGTTATTGATGAGGAACTCCCTAATGAAGAGGAATTGGAAAACCAAGTACAGAAATTACACATGTCAGTGACAGTATTGGCTTATATTTTTGTGTGGAGTTATGGATGGACCTTGGATTATCATCTGGATTAACCTCCTCCCTTTCTCTGGTGTTGACAGGAAGGCAGTGCTAGATGATGACAAGCGCCAGTTACGCCTATACCAGGAGAGATACCTCATTGATGGTGACCTGCATAGCGATGGCCCTGGCAGGATGAGGAGATTCAGATGGAAAAACATAGGTGCCTTTCTAATCCATAGTGAATAGATGGAGGTGAAAGATTGGGAAGAGTGTGTGTGCAGATGAAATAGGTCTCAGTAGTCCTTCAGAAGTAAATAAGGTCTTTCGGATATTAACTGAGGGGAGGATGTCTGCTTAAGGTTTTTCTTTTTGTGTGTCTTTACATATTTTATGCCTCTTTTAAAATTAATGGCTTTGTGTTTTTTTTAATTTGTCTAGATTATGCTTCACAGATTGACATGTTCCAGAGAGACTCAGATAACGATGATGAAAATGAGCAATTTGATGACACAGAAGTAAAATGGAGGAAAGAGCGATTTGAACGAGAACAGTGGCTTCGTGAGCAGGTATTAGCTACCTTCAAGAAAGGCATCTTGCTTAGTGTTTATACCATAGCTAGATGTGAAATTGCTAACTCCTCAAGTTTAAACTGTAGAAACAATATTGTTCCTAAATGTGTCTTTGAATTCATTGTGAATTCTACTCTTCTACAAGTATTGTACAAAGAAACTGATTCAGAAGTGAGAGGCCAAATAAATATGCTCTGAAACAAGTCAGCTTCAAAGCTGGACTAAATCTGCTCTCTGCTCCTTTAAGTTTTGGAAGTTTCAATATTAGGTCAGATTCATCAGCTGAATGTGATGCTGCAGGCTTGCTGTTCATGAATAGACTGAGATGATAAAGTAAGAAATTGTAATACATTTTTACAGTACAAAGTAAATAGTGTATATATAATGAGAATATTTGGTCTACTTAAAATGCCAAATGAAATGTTTGTTCTTAAGATGAACTTTTTCAACTTTACGAAGTGTTTTCTCTCTGCTACAGAAGGAAAATCATAAAGAGCAGGAGGAAGAGGAAGAAATATGTGAAGACAGCCAATTCATGAAGCTAGCAAAAAAAGTAACTGCTAAGTCCCTACAGAAGAAAGGTAAGCTTGCTTTTTATGGAAGTAGCAGTCAAACAAGAGGAGAAGTTCAACTTTCAGTCGGCACTTGTGGTCTCCAGGGATCAGGAAACTTGTGTCTGGTTTTCTTATACCTGTCCAAGCTCAAGTCTTCCACAACTTGAAAAGCTGAAGGTATAAAAGTATTGAAAATATGCAACTGCAGGGTAGGTGATAGTTTGTATGTATTTGCATCATAAAATAGTATGTTTCTTCTTGACACAAATGTTGTAGAATGGAAATGCATCTCTGTTTAGTCTTTTAGTCTTTCCTTGCTTGCCTTTAAGTTGAAGAGAAGCAGACTGCTAGTGGCATACAGCCTAGCAGTTTCTGCAAATACCTATGACTTAAGGAAACACTATGTAATGTAGGGAAAGCAGATTTAAGTTTTCCCTGGCTGTGGCAAAAATGTGACTTGGGAGAAAAGCTGTTTCCAGACCAAGTTTTCCTTTCTGACTGATAGAACTAATTGCCAGTCATCTGTTGTATGGCTCATAGTATAACTTGATGTGAATTCCCACACAGAGTATTTACTGTCTGTTGTCAATTTTTCAGTTTGATATAAAACTATAGCCGTTCAAATGAAGTTCAGAACCTGACTTTTTCCTCTCTGTCTCTCTTAGCAAGCCCAGCAGTAGTGGCACAAGACACAACACTGTTACCCAGGAACCCATTTGAAGCATTCAAACCGGCCTGTGACATCCAGGTTGGTGCTGGTTCTGAAATAGGGTATTTCCAAGCCACATCTGTAGAACACAGCAGTCAGCTGCCCCTAGGTTCTGGCCATTTCTGGTTTGCACAGTAGGGAGTGGTTTTTTCTATGAAGAGTAGCCTACCAGTAACTTTCACTCACGTGAGTGGTTTAACACAGCATTTCTTTTGTCTTCAGATAAAAAGCGGATCTCTCTTGAACAGACCTAAAGCTGTCCTTCAGAAACTAGCAGCAATGTCGGATCTTAATCCAAATGCACCTCGAAATTCAAGGAATTTTGTCTTTCATACGCTTTCCCCAGACAAGAGTGAAGAGGCAAAGGAGAAATCAAGACTTCAGGTAAAGATTGATGTGGAATGTGCTGTCAGTTGTGTTGTAGATCATCTGAACATACAGGTGGAAAGTACTGCCAAGCAGTTAAGAGCATTGCTGTTTTGAATGTTCTCTGATTTCCTAGTGTGTGCTTTCACCCCAAATGATTCTCTTATAATTCAAAATTTAAACTTT
>JAOEHX010072859.1:0-19141 GCA_025448015.1 Bolborhynchus lineola | reverse complement strand
GGAAGAGCTTCTGCCCAAGAGCTCATCTCAGTCTCCCCTCTGGCAGTTAAAGCCATTCCCCTTGGCCTGTCCCTACACCTCTTGTCCAAAGCCCCTCTCCAGTTTTCTTTTAGCCTCTTTATATTGTTGCCCCAGAGCTGGATTAGGGCTGCAGAGGGTCAGGATCCCCTCCCTGAGCTGCTGCTCACACTCTGGGGGTGCAGTCCAGCACACGTGGGGGAGTCTGGCCTCAAGTACACACTGAAGCCGGGCCATGGGGAGCCTCTCATTGACCAACACCCCAAGTCCTTCTCCCCAGGCTGCTCCAGCCGGTCTCCCCCAGCCTGCAGCTGTGCTGGGGATTGCCCAACCCAGGGACAGGACCCTGCTCTTGGCCTCGTTGAACTCCATGAGGTCTGCAGATGCCCATCTCTCCAACCTGTCCAGCTCCCTCTGGAGTAATACAATAGTATTATATTACTATTATAGTACCATAACCACTTCCAGTGACCAGATGCTTCCTAAAGGAGCCTGAAGTTTTTGCCAGGTGCCTGTTAATTTTCCTTCAGGACCTGAGCCCTGATGTTACTGAGATGTGGTCAAGAAGCTCAGGGTTACACAGGGAGCAGTGCACTGTGCTCAGCTCTGCTCACACCCACCTCAACACCCTCTGAGCTCCAGCACTGGTAACAGCCCTGCCCAGGACATGGGCTCATCTCCCCACTGCAAACCATCATCCACATACGTGGTAACTGCCAAAAGCTCCAGTTTACTGCATCTTATTCAGCTGGAGACAGTGCCAGCCCAACAGTGAGCATCTGCCAGAGACACCCTCACCTTCTTCTTCCTTGGACCACTGTCTTCACTCTGCTGTGAAGCCACAGTGAGGAGCCAAAAGCCTTACAAACCCCAATGGTTTGCTTTCACTGAGGAAAGCAGCATCTCTGCCCCCAGGCTTTGGCTCACATGAGCTCTGAGCAACCTAGAACAACTCCAAAGCTGGCCTTGCTTTAGGCAACAAACTGGGTCATGCGACCTCCAGAGATCCCTTCTGACCTCAACTATTCTGTGATCTGAACTCGTAATTGATCATTTCAGCCCAGTAATGGAACAGAAACCTCATCAAAGTTTTCTGCTTCCAGCACCCAGCATAAGGGTGGATCTGAAGGAATGGGCTGGCTCCTTTTTGGGCCGGTTGGTGCCGGATCAGTTTGGCTGCAGTGAGAAACATCCCCCTAAAGGTGCAGGATCAAACACTGCTGAACTTAGAGCAAAGGGAAAGATGGGCACCACAGACTGGGCTCTCCGTCACTGAGGGATTAGTTAAAACCAGAGCTCTGAGCTTCCTGCAGAAACAAAGGGACCTGACAGAGAAGACTTCAGGGTCCATTTCCTAACACCAACATATCCCTCACCAGTTGACACATGGCACTGGGACTCACTGTTACATACAGAAGACTGTGAAGTTGCCATTCATGCTTTGAGTGTCAGTCAATACTAGAAACACATCAGCTTATCTCAGGCTTATCACAGTTTGAAGAAGACAAAATTACATCCTTGGGGGTAAGAATACAAAGCCAAAACATGCAGGAAAGTTGAAGATGGAGAATATTTCCTACCTTTCTCTCTGCTACAACAACTACTCCACATTCACCAGCAGCTGCTGGACCACAACCCCCCAAATCTCCATTTTACATGCCAAGGGTACTGTACTCTCAGATGCAGCCATAGCACACCTCCTTTATCTCTAGGTACCAGTGATGACCACTACAATGTCCTGACACAAAAGGGGTGGTTTCTGAGAAGCCTGAATACACCTTTCCTATCCATTTAAAGCACCTATGAAGGACGCTCTGTAGGCCACACACCCAGTGGATCTTGGGTGCTCCAGGTGTCCCCTGTCCCATCTTCAGCATTGCATGGTCAGAAGCATGACTCAAAGAGGTGCATTAGAGAGACACATCTGAGATAAGCAAATTTGCCAGAGCTCAGAAAGCTTGTTGAGATAGGGCTGAATCCTTCCCTGGATGCAGCAGTTCAAACCGTGACATCCTGATGGCTGGAGCTGGGCAGGAACCAGAGCTCAGTGCCTCTCCAAGAGCAAGATGTGAAAGCTTCAGACCTCTGAATTCTCCCCAAAGCAGAGTCCATCATCACTGGCAACCACGTGCATGGCTGGGACGCAAATACAGGCGCTGGGAAGGCTCAAGATGGGGCATGTCCTGAGCTCTCAGCAGGCATGGCAGACATAACGCAGGAGAAAAGGGCAAATGTGGAGACACGGGCTCCTTGCAAGGACAGGGATAAAGAACGATCCTCCAAATCCTGGAATTGTAAAGCCAGAATGCAATTATTCTGCTTGTTCAGTATTTCCTGCAGGGATTCCTGCTCTGCAGCCTCCAACATCTGCTTGAGCTAAGGCCGAAGGATCAGATCTATCTAGTACAGTAGTGCAGCAAGAGGAGCAAGCGCTGCATGGGTCAGCATGTCCCAGATGTTCTCATGACAGTAACTCCCAAAAAGGCACTTTCTTTTTACACAGGATTTGTCTGCTTTCAGCTTTCGGCTGCTGAAACTCGCGGTTGCCTTCACTGGAAGCCAAGAGGTGCTTTATCTCCTGCTCCCCCGCTCAGACCTCACTGCCCCGCAGGTACATGACAGCACGCACATGAAAACTGAAGCTGTGTCCTGCTCCTCCTGGCATTCAGGTTGGATTTTCATGTGTGTTTTGGGGCACGACATTCAAAGGCACAGGAAGAGGAACAGTTATTTAAGACTGAAGCAATGTCTTAAGTGTTTGTTGCACCTGAGAGAGGCTCTGAACATCCATCAAAAGTTGTCCCATTTCTTAAAGGCTTCGAAATCTGCAGGGTCTGGAGCAGCACCTTCCTTATTTCAGTTGTTTGCTGGTGCTTGGATGAGCTCTGAGCACTGCAGCTGCCACTGCACATCCCCGTGGCACAAACTGTGGTGGTTTTAAGGTTCTTTTCTTTTCAAAACTAAAATAAACATGGAAAAAAGTCTCCAAGAGGCACCGAGATGTCAGCAAGTGCTACTGCGTTCTGTACAAGCCTCACGAGGCAGCATTCCTGCGTGTCCCAAACCACAGCCTGTCTCCAGGGCAGAGGCGCTCCAGCCCTCCCAGCATCCTGGGAAAGGAAAGCAAAGAGTGTGGAGAAAACCACTCCTACCTTCAGATGCCAAATGATGGGTTCTGAGCTGCCTGGTGCTCCTTCAGGAGGGAGAACTTGGGCTGTAACATTCACTGCACGAGAACATCAGCTCAAAACCAGCAGTGGCCAGAAGAGAAATCCTCACTGCTGTGGTTAAAAAGCAAGCAAGAAGCCCTCAAACCTGCAGATGATCCCTGGATTCTCAGTTCCAGAGTCCCAGCCTTTCCAGAGATAGCTTCAGTCAGGGCTAAGCTCTGCCTCAACCCAGAGCCACCCCAGGCTGCCCTTCCCTGAGCCCATTAGGAAAACACTTGGAACAGGTTGAGTTTTTAAGAGCTCTTTCACACTGCCTTGGCTCTTCTGCTCCACACACAACATAAACCACATTTTAAGGTCTTAACTGGTTTCCAGCATCACTTCAGAGACTCTCATCATCGCTTAGCAGTTACTGAGGCTTTTCAGGGTATAAACACCCGTGTGCAGCTATTCCTCAATGCAGGGGAAGCACTTTGAGAATGGCACAAAGTGTCACGGATGTACCACACAATAGATTCATTCACCAGAGTCAGGACTGTCCCCATCCTGCTGATGGCAAAATAAACAGGGATGAGTGACTGGCTCCTGATGAGAAACAAAGACAGTGACAGCCTGTGAAGAGCAAAGGTGCCCAAACTGTTGGCCTCAGCAAAAATCACTTTCAGTTTAGTGCTGAGCACACAGATTGACTTAGTCCCAAACCCCAGGTCTCAATTTCTCTCCCATACAGGAAAGAAGTTTAACTGCTTTGTATCCACTGGTAGTTATAAAATGAAAGGGTAAATTGAGCTTTGGATATTCTACAGCTAATACTGCCAGGGGTGGCATTAGGTATGGGAAAGCAGCAGCATGCCTGCCACCACTGGAGCAGCCAAGCAAGCTTCCCCCTAAATAGCAGCTCACAAGCCCCTCATCTCCCAGCATGTTTGCTGTGGACCATCTGCACAACCAGCCATAAACATCTCCCACTGCCAATTATACGCCTGGAGCAGGACATTCCTGCTTCTTCAGCCCTCTTTTCCCTCCCATCTCCTCTTCCAGCTCCCAAAAGGCAATGCAAAAGAGCAGAAAGACCATGGTGGGAATGGCCCTGGCACAGACATTTACACTGCAGAGCCACTGTAAATTTACACTCCAGAGACAGTGGGGCTGGTTTGAGGGACTGCCTGTGCAGACTGGGACTGCAGGCGAAGCCCTCAACAGAATTCCAGCCCTTACTGCAGCAGCAGCGTTCTTCTATGCAGAGAACTCACTTGTATGAGCCAGCACCCAGCAACCTTTGCAGGCTGTTTGGACAAAGCTGATGGCCTTGGTACCACGTGTCAGCATCAGTTTGTCATTTCTCCAGCGCTCAGACAACTGAAGCCTGGGTCCAGCTCTGCAAGGCCACTTGCATGCTCCTTTGCAGGTACAGCCAGAGCACGGAGCTCCCCCAGCCTGCCTGGAGCAGAGTCCCTCATACCAGCCCAGCCACCAGGCCAGGCAACAAGGAGCTGCAATGAGCCTACCAGGGCATATGTCTCAAAGGCACATACCAAATTTGTCTATAATCACCCTCTCCATATCCCAAAACGGCAGTTTTCCTCCTGTCCCCATCCCACTACAAATTGGCTGCAGCACAACCTGGCTTCTTGCTGGCTGTGATCCCCATCCCCATCAGTTTCATCACTGCAAAAGTAAAGCTGTTGTAATAACCAGCTGTGGAGCAGCTATGGAATTAAACCAGAGAACTTCTGCACCACAGAAAGGAGATGAGAACTGAGCTGAGCAGCTTCAGGGTGAGAAACACATCAGCAGGGTTGAAACTGAAGCTCCTGAGGGACGCACTAGAGAGTGAAAGACAACAAACAGGAGGAACCAGGGAGTTCCAAAAGGAATGGCAACACCACTGTGTACTGGCACAGTCAGAGCAACACCAAGTATAACTCGGAACTTCAATGCTCCTGCTCCATCTGATTACCCAAAGCCAGGCTGGGGTCACCTGCATGGCAGCTCACTGCGCCTTGCAGCACAGCTCGGGCGCTGCAGCACAGAGGCAGCAAGGGTTCGGTGACAGCGTGCACACAGAGGGGATGCCCGCCATGCCTGGTCCACACAGCAGCCCTCGAGGAAACCCCAGAGCCATGCTCTTGGGAAGCAGCCAACCTGCAGACTGGGTAAGACTCCAGCATGCCCAAGCCACGCTGACCTTTACCTGCAGCAGGACTCAGGGCATTCCCAGATTGCCAGCCTACGGGAAGCATGACAACACTGCTATTTCCACCCAGCTAGCTCAAGGACAGACATTCAGTGACAATATGCAGCATGAGAGACCACCACAATCACATTCTGAAGACTGATCACATCTTCTGCCCTGGGATTTAATTACCAGTAGGTTTCCAAAACCCCACGTTGGGAATGGTTCTGCACTCCTGCTGGATTCAGGCTATTCTGGGCTGCTCCTGGGGCTCCTGTTTGCTCTGATCATCTCTGAAACTGATTTTAGCAGCTTTGGCTTCCTGGTTAAATATTAGCAGAACACCTCCAACCTGTCAGTGCACAGAGTGCCAGCAGACTGCGGGGTGTTGCTTTGTTCCACCTTCTGTTCTTTCCTAAAGCTGTTCAGAAGTTATAAGCCCACCAAAGATCAAGAAGAGAACCACGAGAAGCCACAAAAGGTCCAATCTTTGTAACAAGTGGAGCTGCCTTTTCAGGATGAAGGTCCTAGAGTCAATACAACTGCACACAGAGACAACACGGATGTGTCTGCCACAGGCAGGGTCAGAGCTGGGCATTCACTTCAGAGCAGGGTCACAGCATTCAATTCATGTATTTCCATGAATAAAGCCATGAAGAAACAAGAAGACAAGAAGATGATGTCATGTTCTTGCTCCCATAGAGTCACTGTGAGAAAGCCCACCAAAATGGGCCCATTTACCCCATGTGTGCATCCATTGCTCCAACCACAACCATCCCATGGACCATAGTCCATCATTCTGGTTCCTCCAGCAGAAGCTGCATCCTTCTAAGGAACTGAGCTCCTGTCACCGGTGGCTGGCATGGGTGTGCTGGTGACAGACAGAAACAATGTGCGGAGCCCTAAATCCTCCAAGAGAAGCTTCTTAAGAGTAAGTGCTTAAACCACTCCATCTAGGTGGGAAACTCCCTGTGGCTCTCCTAAAGATACCCAAACCATTACACTGGGCATGCTAAGCTTGATTACCTTTGCTTCCAAACCTGGCAGCAGAGGATGGTGGGGCAGACACCAGCCCTGCTGTAACCTCAGCTCAGAACATCCCGAGTCAGACACTTTGAAATGCCCAGAAATAAAAGCCCTGGAGCACTGCTCTTCCTTGAGCTTGTCCAACTGCATCCTGAAAGCACTGAGGCCTTCAGCCTGCACCAGCCCAGCCCAGCACCGTGTTCCATCAGCGGCAGACCAGAGAGCTTGCAGAAATGGGGCAGTGACCCCAGTGCTGCTGACCCACAGGGAGGAAGCTTCAGCAGTGAGGCTCCTGTAGAAATGTCCTGCCAGGACTCAGGAAGACCCTGAGATTCTGAAACCCCGGTTCAGACAAGGAAGTGGGATGGAAAAGGGAAGGAAACGTCCTGAATACAGAGATTCATAATCTGTGGGTTATGAACTACTTCAGAATAAAACACACGAGGAAAAGCCAAGTTGGGATACAACTTCATATGGAGGACACGGGATATGAACTTCATATGAAGGACAGGCTGGAGGATGGTGGAAACTGCCTGTCCCAGGTCACCTCCTCTTCTTGGAGGCTCCTTCCAGCCCAAGCTATCCCACAGTAACATCAGGTCTGTGACATGCCTGAGATCCTGCTGAGCCCCAGATCTGCTGTGTGCTGAGCCACAGGCACCACCAGCATCCAAAGGGGTTTGGGGAGCAGCAAACCCACCTGCAGCACGGGGCCCAGATCTCCACAACCAACCTGGACTCCAGGACACACACCCAAGCCAGGATAAGCACCTCAGCTCTGTGCTCCGAACAGCTCATGGGCTCTTCCATGTCTGCATGTGCATTAGACTCGCTCTTAGAAGAGAACATGCTGAACTTCTCTGTGCAACCTTCTCCCACCATCGGTCCCTGTGTGCTCCCAACTCCAGCCACCCCAACACCCACAGTCACCACCCAGCCTGATGGACGAGCCCCAGCCCCCAGCTAAGTCCTGAAGTGACAGCAATGAGTATTATTCCATCTTCTTCAAGCTGTAAAGCAGAGCTCACCTGAGCATGCCCCTGCCAGCTCCTCCACCCACCACCGTGTCCTCGCCTCAAGGGAGGAAGAGAAACCAAGCAACAGCAGAAATAAAGTCATAAAATACACGTTACCTTTGCCCAGGGGCAGAAAGCCTAGCATCCAACCATCACCTTCATCTGAAGATGCCAAGCAGTTAACCAACACATCACATGGCAGCAGCAGCGGTGAGGGATGAAGAACTTCATCAGCTCCCTCCCCAGGGGCAGCATTTTGTGCCTCTCTCTTACCCTCCCGTGTGAGGGCAGGCTCCAGCCTCCGGGCTGTGTAACGCACGCAACAGTTGAGAGCGGATTGGAGCCCAGGAGCGAATGTGAGCTCCACTTCATCACATCCCCATGGTAACTATCTAAAACTCTTCCCTCGGGCTTTGCAAGGGGAGGCGCAGGCTCTGGAGGCAGCCAGGCCCAGGCAGCAGTGTGCTGACAGCAGCAGTGTGCTCGCACAGTGCAGGGACATGCCTGCTGTTCGACCGCATGCAGCACCGGGCTCCGCGCTGCCCTCGCTGTGGCTGCCCCGCAGCCCTGGCCCAGCCAGGCACTGCATCACCTCCCCATCAGCTCCCGGGGCTGTCCCGGTCAGGGCCTCTCGCCAGCGGGGTTTTGGCCAAGGCAGCAGCTCCACTCCTCCAAATTCCAGTGCTGGAGCTGCTCCCAGCTCTGCCCACCCTGCCTTAACTCCTTCACTGCTGCCCGCTCAGCACCCAGCACCCCTCGCAATGTTCTCTTGTCGTGAGCATGCACAGGGGTGGGAAATCAATGTAATGGGTGCAGTGAACCCACCAGAGCTCCAGAGGAGCTCAGCATCACCGAATCACAAGTGTTGCAAGGGGCCTCTGGAGGTCACCTTGTCCAACCCCCCTGCCAAAGCACAGTCCAAGTGGAGGAATGGTACAAAGACCTTCTGAGTTACTGCTAACTCTGACAGCTGTACCTGTGCGTGTGGGCAGGCTGCTGCAGGCTGCCTGTGTCCCTGCATCCTTGTTTTTAAGGTTACAAGATTTCCTTGCCATCCAGTAGTGATGTGCAAACCATAGTTGAGCAGAATTACTCACAGGATCCCGGCCTGGCTGGGGTTGGAAGGGATCTTAAAGCTCATCCATTTCCAGTTCCAACCCCCTGTCTTCATTTCTAGTTTCTAAACCTCTTGAAGTGAACCCACAAGTCCTGAGCATCTCCTGTGCAAGGTAACTGCAGGGACCATCAGCAGCAGTCTGCCCATTGAGCAGAGCTCAAAGCTGCCAACCAGAACCTAGTTTTATAGGACATCCACCTCACCTAATATTCCTAAGAGCCCAGGATGCATGTTTAAGGGTAAAAGCATGTGTGTAAGTGGCATGAAAAGACATGTAAGACACAGGTGAAGAGTGCTGATTCCTGGTTAAGAGACAGCCCTGGGAGAGTGGCACTGGCATGGATGGGAAGTCAACAGGAAGCTTTCATCACAGAAACCTCCTCCCTTTGGGACTGTCATAGAATCACAGAACAGTTAGGGCTGGAAAGGGCCTTAAGACCATGTAGTTCTATCCCCCTGCCTTCCCCAGCTGCTGCCTGGCTGGCATGGAAAGGCTGAGGATGCACAGGCCAAGCTCTGCCACATCTCGCCTTGCTCCGGGAGGGCCGACCTCCAACCCCAGCCTGATGCGGAACAGGACCGACCGCTGGCACAGGAACCCCGGAGCTACACCCCCCTGCAGTGTGGGTTGATTTGAACCCTGCAGCTGAGGCTGTGCTGCACAAAGAGGAGCTGCAGGAGATGCCCAGGAGCCTGCAGCCATCTGGCCGCCAGCCACCACAGAGCACATCTGACAGCCATGGAATTACCAACCTGGCAGGCAGAGCTGCTCCTCCTCGCCGCTTGAGCTCCCCTTCCTCCCTTCACACACACACACGTGTCCTCAGGAAAGCTCCCCTCGGCATGGCTGGCTGGGCCCCAGCTCCACCAGCACCCTGCCCAGCAAAGCAAACACTGGTGGGAGTGGGAGGCTCCGGAGCTGGGGAGCGGATGTGCCTGGAGAAGCCCTGCGCTCCTCCACCACCGCCGGCAGGCAGCAGAAGGGACAGATTAGAGCTGAATTAAGTTACCAGCATTAAATAAACATGCCTGGCCTCTTTGAAGTTCTGCTTCCCTTGATCATGAGCTCATTTCGCTCAGCCCCAGGAAACCATCAGTCTCCATGGAGTTAACTCTTCACAGCACATCTCAGCTCCCCCAAGCACCTTGTGCCCATCCCCGTCGGCAGAGCTGATATAACCATGCGTAGCACTGACCTCCTGTGTGTCTCCCCAGCTCTCCCTGATTTAGGTGGAATTCCAGCCAGGAATGGGAACCTGCCCAACTCCACTGCCTGGTTCTGCAGGCTCCAGGCTGGCACATAAGGAAGCTTTGCTGGAGCTGGAGGAAAGGGGGATCCCTTTGCGGTGAAGCATCCTCCAACCCTGCCAAGAGCAGCACTCTCAGGTGCTGGGAGGACTGTGCTCAACCCTCCTCCAAAGCAGGGCTGAGAGGCAAAGGAACAGGGAGGAACTGGATTACAGACAAGGGAAGTTCCCAGTGCTCCCTTCATTTGGTTTAAGTGGGAATTGGAAAGTCTGGGCCAGGAGAGGGAGGGCGCAGCCACAGAGAGGAAAGGAAAATACCACAAAGCCAAAGCTGATCCCGACTCCAGGACACTTTTGCATGGCTCATACAATCTCTGCAATGCATACTCTTGCCTCTGGACTTGAGTAACACAACCAAGAGAGCAGAAACCTGCCTGAGAGCCTCTGCCTGGGAGTGGGAGATGTGACTTCCAGGGTTCACTGCTTTAGTATATGACTGGAAACTGCAGAGTGGCTGCTGGTGGAGCCATTATCAGAGGGAGAGTCACTGCTGCCTGCCAAGGGGGGGAAGCAAACGCTTCTCAAGACGGCTTAAAATCCCCTCAGTGCTGCCCCACACTGGGATGTTACTTCTTCTGGATGCTCTGCTCACTCACAGCCCTGGCACAGGGAGGTTGGAGAGATGCTGCCTGTGCTGGGTGCTGTGAGTCTTCCCACTTCCCCTAGGAAGGCCATTTCCACCTTGCTCCTGAGCCCTTCCACCTCCAGTTTAGTGCCAGGAAAGCTCCCACTCAACACAACTATGTCTTTAGTTACTTGCACAGTACCTGAGAAGCACCTTGGAGATGCTGGGGGTGACCCTAGGGCAGTGCTGGAGAGGGCAGCCCCGGCTGGGAGGTCCCCAGCAGCAATGTGGCGCCTGCAGGACAGAATGCAAACAACCAGCAGGAAGCAAGGGAGAGGCCGGGAACATCAAGGCCAAATGCAGAAATCCAAGATAAACAGCAACAGCCTTTCAGTTCCCAGCCAGAACAGAATCACCCCCACGCGAGGGGAGCCTGAGCCAGCCTTGCAGCACAGAGAACAGGGCTGGCTCACACTGAGGGCCAGGAGGAAAGCACCAGCCTGATGGGTCAGCACAAGCCGACCCTGGATTTTCACAAGGAACAGCCTCATCAGAGAAATGCCTTTCCTAAGTAATCCTTCAGCTCCAGCAGAGAGGCTGCTCTCCTTCTCATTTCACTGTCAGGCATGTGCTGGACTTGCCAAGCAGCAAATGCCAGAGGGATGAGCATGGGGACAATGGCAGCTCCCTGGTTTTAAACACAACTGCAGTGCTAGCAAGCTAAAGACACATCTGAAAACCTCCACAGCCAATGCTCAGACCTCTGCAAGCTGCTCAGCACCATTCCAAAGCAACAATCACAGCTCTAGGAGCAGGGTGAGCACAACCCAACCAGACCTGCGCTTCCCACGTTCAAAGCAGAGATCACAGGACAAGGCAGAGCAAGGTCTCTGTCACAGCTACAGTCACACGTACATGCCACATGTACAAACAGTCCTGCAACTTCATACTGCCCGTTATTCCCTTACTTTATCCACAAATAGCCTGGTCCCCCTGTGGAAAACTCCCTCAGGACCTGTGTTCCAAAGGCGCAAGAAAGCCTCCAAGGAAAGTGCTGAGGAGGAGCAAACCTCAGCAGTGGTGCTCAGCTCCACCATCCCTTCGAGAGCCATCTCCTGCACACCTTCATGGACGCTGCTCCTTAGCACCTTGAGGCCAGACTGTTACACTACAACCACATGGGATCATCTGTACCTTTACCACGCATGAAGCGGCGTAAGAGAGCCAGACAGGGCACCCAGATGTCCCTGGTGCCAGCCTCTGCCTGGTTTGCTGCTGCTTGAGAGGTAAATGGAGCAGGAAGATACCTAAGCAACAATGTGGGCCTTACCTTTTGTTCCAGGAGGCTGCAGATTATCTCCAGTCAGCGAGCACCAGCCTACGGGAAAGATGTCCCGGGAATCATATCGGCACCAGTAATCGAAGGCACCTCTCCAGCCATCAAATGTTATGAGGACCTCAGAACCTCTCACCTCCCCAATGGTGGCCGGGCAGATGAAGTGAGGGTTCTTCCTGTCCACTGCCTCCAGCTTCATACCCGTCTTGAAGAAGTTTTGGGATGGAGATGGTGGTTCCTATAAGGAGAAATTAAAAAAGTGCTCAAAGAGGAGGATATGCCAGGGCTGTCCCCTCCATCAGCAAACTCCCCTCCAGGAGCAGATGAAGAAGGGAGCTAGTGGGCTGGATCAGAACCCCAATTATGTGTACCCATGCTGGCCTAACTACACAACCACATGCCCTTCAAGTCAAGAAGCACTGAAGTCCACTGCTGACTGCTCTGCCGTCACCCTGCTGCTGGACCAGACCCACACAGTGCTACGTTAACACTGCACCCTGTGACACCTCTGCCATGCAGCACAGGCAGGAAATAAAGCTCCAAAGAGCCTCTATAGGTGCTCTCACCTTGTGACTCTCATATCTCAGGTTTTCCTGCTCTAATTCTGTCATTCTTCCCCAAACTGCAGCTTTGTGTGAGATCCACCACCCATCCTTATCTGGGGCTTGCCCCTCCTTGTCTTTTACACCTGAGATCCACTAAAGCCACATCAACTGTCCCATAGCACAGCACAAGCATCTAGAATGGCTTCTGTAGCTCTCTGACTAAAGATGTGAGGTTACAAGCTACAGGCCCATACCTGCAGTGTGGCCTCACAGCAACATTTGCCCACCTCCCAAGTTCAGGTACATTAAAAGCTTTCAGAGAGGTGCTGACTTTCAGGAATGACTTTCATTCATTCCTGACTTGGACAGCACCTGCAGCCCAAGTGAAAAACAAGAGCCTCTCTCAAGTCTGAGTGTTGAAGCCCAAGACACTTTCTTAGCAGACCCATCTGCATCGCAACACTGCTGCGATGCAGCCATAGAGGGTACAGGTTTGCCCTAGAGAAGCAGCACCAGGGCAAAGCTGGGCAGTGTTCACCTCCTCTGGTGAGAAACCAGCTGTGACTTTGGTGCTCTGCGCTAAAGGGGCCATGCCAAAAGGGTGTCTTCCCAAACAGTGAAATATACCTTGTGGAAAATCCGGACAGGAGCCATCTCTGCTCCATTCAGAGTCTTCAGAAGGAACATGGGCCAAGAGGAGGCATTCAGCCGAAAGCCTGCAGGGGAGGAAGCAGAGATGGAGACTTTAAGGCTGGATCCAGCAGCACATGCCTGCTGGGATGGCACCTCTGCAGCAGGCACACACTGTGATCACACATCACTCTCCTCCTCATGTTGGAGGGTGAGATGTGACCTTTTCCAGATGCTCTGCACACAAAACATAATGCTGTTGAAAAGAACCCCCTGGGGATGGCTGTTGGCAATACTGTGCTGGGAACACAAGTCTGTACATTACCCATGCAGGCAGAGAGCTTTGTGCAGCACTAATGCTGGCAGCCTCAGTGATCCTGCTACAGGGAGACATGAATCAGCAAGTGCGCACTCAGACTATGGAATTTCCTCCTCCATAGGGAATCTCAGCTCCTGGGTGGTCCCCTCCACCTTTTAGAGTGAGCTGCAGGCAAGCTAACCTGACTAAATGAAGAGGCTGTGGCTTGGCTGGGAAACAGGTTTAATCATTACAGGAAAGAATGGCAGCTTTTGGCTCAATGTTGTCTATGAAGAAAAGTACAGAAATAGCAGAAAGGGGCTTATGGGGAGAAGAGAGCAAATTCACATGCTCAGGGCTATGGCCCTGAGTGCAACTGCACAACCAGGAATCAAAAAACACCTTCTTTGCTCAACAGGCACCTTCCTGCAGAAGCAATTTCTGCTGCTCAGCTGAACAGGACATTGCACTATCTGTATTTGTGGTAGTTAACCCTGGGCCTGGACCTAAAGGGAGAGTATCCCACAGTGACTGACATGGCAAAGCTTTGCCAGGGCTGAGATGCCACAACACAACATCCTGGGGCCATTCTGGCTGGACACAAGAGGAAGATTTTTCCCCATGAGAACCATCAGCCATTGGATAACCTCCCCAGGGAAGTGGTGGATTCCCCAGTGTTGGCCACTGTTAACATCTGACCAGACAGGGCGCAGGGACATGTAGTTTAGGTCATGTTTTGCCTACAAAGGTTGGACCAGATGGTCCCTGAGGTTCCTCCCAACCTGGGATCCTGTGATTCTAGCCTGGCCCAAGGTTACATGGGTCAGAGCTGGGCACAAAGACTTCTTCCAGAGCATAAACCCCCTCTGGCAGAGTCAGAAATGGGTTCTGCTCAGAAACTCCATTGCCCTTATTGCCATCTGCTGGCAAAAGCCGGGCAAGGCACAGGGGGAGCCACGGCTGCCAGGCAGGACAGGCACCCACAGGAGATGGGCAGGCCATGGGCTGCTTGCTCCCTGGGACCAAGGTTTCAAAGAGATGTCTGCAAATGCACAGCAGCATGCACGGAATAACATCAAAACCAGCAGCTGCAACGTTCAGAGCTGCAGCAGGTTTTGCCTGTAGCCATATGAAGGCGAAGGGCATCATTAGACCTGCATATACACAGCTTTGTGTGGTGGGATGTGCCACAACATGCATCTGTTGATGTTCCTTCCTTCTTCAGAAGGGTCAATCCCAAGGGTCCCACTGCAGCTGAGGCTGTACCTCCACAAAGCTCACTAATGGTGCTCCATGGAAAAGCATGATTAAAAATACCCCTAATTCCAGGTGTCCCACTGGAGGTTTCATGCATCATTATAGATCAGCTTGATCTTATTCAGGGATGTGCTAACTGAGAGGGATTTATGAAGATACTTCACAAATAATGGGAGTAGGATGCAAATGCAGGCTGAGTTTGGTGCTTTAGCAGGAAAGAACCAGCAAAGGAGCCCCTCATTTGGCCAGTGTCAAAAAGATGTGTTCACCCAAAGACCAGACTGGAAGTGACAGAGCTTCAGCAAAGTGAAATTAAATCAAGAGATGAAATATTACAAGTGTCTCTTCACATGAGACAGGACCTAAATCACTGGGAACCTTGTCAGACCTTCTGTTTCCCCATCATGTGGTCCCCAGCTGGTCTCCTATTGACTCAAAGGCACTTGGACACGAATACTCTCAGATGACACCAATGAAACTTGAAATGCTTTTGAAATCAGTGTCAGGATCAGCAGTGCCACAGCCCTGACTCTTCTCTTGGTTATTCTCTACCTCAAGTTTCACAGATCAAAAGCAAAGCAGCTCCACCAGACACCAGCACTGTGCTCAGGGGGAGCGCGGGGGAACGCACTGATGGATGACACCCAGCTCATGCCAAGCACACCTTGGAGATGACAGCACTTGGAAGCAGGATCAGAAGCCCAGAGCAACGGGCAGTGGCCAGAGACCAAGCCATGCGCCAGCACTGCCTGGGTGACTGCGTTGTGTCTCCCAGGAAAAGAGAACCTGGATTCATTCTGTCCTTACACAGGCAGTTACCCAGGAGAGGCCATTGTGGTTGCTCTGCCCTCACCACCACCACCACACACACCCCTGGGTCACCAGGACTTTGGGATGTCCTCCACTGCTTGTGTGTCCCCTAGGAATCAGACTGGCTCTGGCATTCTTTCCCACAAATACATGAAAATGTTTTTCCTTTGGGGTACACAGGGATAACTTCAGAAAGCACAAGAGCACAGTCAGCATGTGCTTATCCTGAGCTGGAGCAGCAAAGAGTGCAGGCAGCTCCCCTAGCTGCAGAGAGCTCTTTCATCTACACCCTAAAGCACTTCCTTATCCATGCCACAATGTCCACGTGGAAATACACACCTGGTGTGGGATACATGTCTAACAGCCCAAACTAACAGGGCTGCTGCATATCATAGTAGTAGGCAGGGGCAGTCCAAGGGTCTCTGTCCCAGGCAGAGAGATACAAACCCCCCAGGGCTTTCCGCACAGATCATGTGGGTGCTCAGTGGCCAGCTGAACTCCAGCTCACCCAGTGGAGGCTGCAGCATCCCTCCATTCTTCTCACAGTTTCCTATGGGCTGGATTTCAGCAGAGTCCACCAGCCTCCAGAAGTCATTCTTGTTATCACTGCCATCGAGGCGCAGGCGCAGGCGCGCGCCTGTCAGACCCACCACTGTGGCGATGCACGTGGACGTGGTGTTCCGGGGGTCCTGGGCTTCTAGCTTCATACTGATCTTGAATTCATTTGCAGGTGGAGTGTATGACTGCAAAGAGAAAAACAGGGACCCATCAGAGCCAGGATTTCCAGTATTTAGGCTGATGCTCTGAGAGCACCAGCACTGGTTCTACCAGAGACTGACAGCATCCTCCAAGCACAGCACGGGAGCAGACACCACAGAGCAGCAAAGCAAGCTTGGTGAGCCCTGGCAGACCTGTAACCAGACCTACCCTTTCTTCACAGCCCTCTTCTCAGGAGAATCACCCAGCCAACCCAACAGATACAACTCCTCCGTGCTGCTGAGGAGTATCCTGGTACACCCAGACCCAGGTGTACCATGTACTGTGCTGATTCCCTCCTGCATCCCCTGTACCCACCTCTGTGCTCAATTCCTGATGCCCAGGGGCTGCTATCCCATTCACCAGAACCATTTCTCTAAGGGCCTGTGCTTGGCAGAGTAAAAACTTTCTCAAGTTCCCATCCATGCATATCTGAGAGTAAAATCTTCTGCGCTACTCCAACATTTGCAGCACCCAAACCTATCTTTGCTACCTTTGCTTCAGCACACTTGGTTTTCTATTAATTCTCTGATATCCTTAAGCATCTTCCTTGCCAAAAAAGGGGCCTATGCCATGCAGGGAACTCCTGGGTCACCAATGCACCATCCCCTTTGACCTTTCTTTTTTGCACCCTCTTACCTGCTTGAAGCAATGGGCAGGAGCTGGGATGGCACATGTCTCTTTCAGGTATTTCTCCCAGGTGAAGTGACCTGAGAAGAGGAAACGAAAGGATTCAAATAGGAACCGATAAGCAAAAAGCTCAGCGTGAGATGACTGGACTCCAAATGCCAGCAGTTCTCCAGTTCTCACAGAGGAGGTGCTCACAGGCAACATGCTCTCATCAAGATCCTCTGATGTTTGTGACCACAGAAGATTTACAACTGCAGCTGACGGGCAGAACAAAGCTCAGTGCTGCCTGCGGCATCCTACTGCCTCCGTGCTGCCGAGAGGGGTCTGCAAAGAGCGAAGGTAACAACCTCCAACTTCATATAAAATACCCAGCACAGATGGGGAGCTGTGGAATCTTCCAGACAACTGCCCCTTAGGAGTCATTTGTTAAAGAGATGGCTCAGTCTGGGGATTAAGAACAGTCCCTGTGGGCTAGAAGCAGCCCAAGTCATGAGGGAACTGCACCTGCTGATGCTGCAGCTCCCCTGGTCCAGCCACGCACCATGGCCCTGCAGCTCAGAGCAGCATCAGCCCGACCCCAGCAATCACTTCCTGAGGCAGACACGGAGCCTGTGGGCAGAATGGAAGCAGGGATCCTCCAAACAGGGATTGCCTGAACACAGCAGCTCACATTCAACACCACAGCTCCTTCCACTGAGCGCTGCTGCGGGAAGCACGTTGATCCTTGCCCTCACCCTTCCCATGTACAGCAGAAAGGGTAAAAGCAATATGTCATTCAGGGGAACCTGGTATTAAATGAGGAATTAAAAGCCCCTGTGATCTGAGCAAATTGTGACTTTTGCCATTTAACTGAGCAGCTGGGAAAGGCTCCTTCCAGCCTGACAGGAGCTGGTATTCATCCCAACAGCTCCCAGGGGACTGCCGCTTGCAAGTCATTTCAAGAGCATTGAATGTGTGGCAGCACAATTAAAGAGTCAGCTCCTGCTTCCCCTGCTCACATCAAGTTGTGACTCAGCCTATTTTCAAAACAAAAGCTACATTAAGAGCCATTTTAGCTACTGCAGTGCACACCACACCTCTAAGAATTCAGGCATCAAGGTCAGCACACGTTGCTTCAGTTCTGCTTCACGTGTACAGAGAAGTCGCCAGGGCTGGATAATCTCCCTGCTCCAAATACATAAAAGCAATGCTACTTTCTTGCCTCCTCCCATGCAGATGATGAGCACACTGCTAAATACAGTGGAAATGAACACAAAATACACAGTTTTGTTGCCACAGTGCCTGAAGGTGGTGCCCTCAACATAAGGACATGGAGCTGTTGGAGCCAGCCCAGAGGAGGCTGCAAGGATGACCAGGGTCCGGAGCTCCTCCTGTATGGAGGCAGGATGAGAACCCTGGGGCTGTTCAGCCTGGAGAAGAGAAGCTGTGTGGAAGCCTCAGAGCAGCTTCCAGTGTCTGAAGGGGGCTACAGGGATGCTGGAGAGGGACTCTTCACCAGGGACTGCAGTGACAGGACAAGGGGGAACGGGTTCAAACAGAAACAGGGCAAGTTCCAGTTGGATAAAGGCAGAAGTTCTTCCCTGTGAGGGTGCTGAGGCGCTGGCACAGGGTGCCCAGAGCAGCTGTGGCTGCCCCATCCCTGGCAGTGTCAAGGCCAGGCTGGACAGGGCTTGGAGCGAGCTGCTGTAGTGGAAGGTGTCGCTGCCTATGGCAGGGGTTGGAACAGGATGGTGTTAAGGTCCTTTCCAACCATTCCATGGTTCAATGATTTTACATTTGGTCATATCAATGAAACTCTTTGCATGAATTATGTGTACTAAACCCCAGGCAGAGCAGGCCCAGGCATGGCAATGCCTCTTGCATCCCTCCTCATAACTCTTGTCGACTCGGGCACAGAGGATGCTGGTAGTGACGGTACTGTGTGTCTGCCCCACGGCCTGAGCAGGGCTCTTTGAAACGGATCAGCTGTGCCTGACTAGTTTAAAGAAGAAACCTCCCCTCTGCTCAGCTGATTTCAATCCTCGCTATTAAACGTGGTCCTGGTTTTAATCCTCCTCCTCTCAGTGGCTCCACTGCAGCTGATGCTGTTCCCCTCCCCGCAGCATGGTGCTGAGCTGCAGAGCCCCACCAGGAGCAGCAAGCTCGGAGGCAGCAGCCGGCCTCTAAAAATAGTGCTTGCACATGAACTTCTCTGAGATTAATTCTGTTGGGACCCAACCACGGTATGAGGACACATGCACTCCACCAGAGCTGCAGGTACTTATGACTCACAGTTCTGGTGACTTATCTTGCAAGGTGCAACAGAAAGACTTCATTAAACACTAAGAAAAGGCAGAGCCAACACAGCAGTTCAGCCTTTCTTCTTTCTCTGTTCATTACCAGCCATTTCTTAATGGTTTTAAACTGACAGAGGGGAGACTGAGATGAGCTCTGGGGCAGAAGCTCTTCCCTGGGAGGGTGCTGAGGCGCTGGCACAGGGTGCCC
>JAOEHX010072851.1:0-11466 GCA_025448015.1 Bolborhynchus lineola | reverse complement strand
AGAGAACACTACCAGGTAAACATCAGGTAGAGAACACTACCAGGTAAACATCAGGTAGAGAACACTACCAGGTAAACGTCAGGTAGAGAACACTACCAGGTAAACATCAGGTAGAGAACACTACCAGGTAAACACCAAGCATGGCATCCCACCCAGAGCTGTTACCCCAGGAATAATATCCAACATGGAGCCAGAATAATGGTGACCTGAATACAGGTCCCAGCAACGTCAGTGAAATCAGGTTTGTGCTCCCACAGCAAAGGGAGCTGGGGCAGGGGGATGGAGGAGGGGAACTCAGGTGGCTCCACTTTCCCAGATCACTTCCTGGCCAGGCTGCTATCATGGGGCCTGTGGCTCCCAGTGTTCTGCTGTGGAGCTGCGAACGGGGAGCCTGTTTCATGGTGCTGCTTCTGGCAGCTGCTGCAGGGCTGGCGGCAAATACCCTGTACAGGGAGTGTGATGTGTGCTCTCCATGTGCTTTCAGCTTCTCCCCTCAGGTGTCCCCTTGGACTGCAGGGCAGGAGGCCTGCTGAGGGTATGTTGGAGGTGCTGCTTCTGCTCCATGGAGGATGTGGGTCACTGGGCAGCAGAACTGGTGATGGGTAATAGGCCAGGGGCTGTTTCAGGTTCTGCCTGTCCTCCCTGGGTGCAGAGCAGAGGGGCTGTGGGGGAGGTCCCCCCTCTGCATGGCTTATTTTTCCTTCCCTGGCCCTGCCATGCTCTGTGCCATCCCTCACCGCCCCTCCAGTGCTGGGGTGGGTGGTTCAGGTGCAGCCCTGCCATGCTCTGTGCCGTCCCTCACCGCCCCTCCAGTGCTGGGGTGGGTGGCTCAGGTGCAGCACTGCCTCAGGACCTCTGCTGCAGCCCCCGGCCGGGCCCTCTCCTTGGCGCGGGTGCCGCGTTCCTGCGCGCTCGCTCACGGGAGCCGAGGCCCCAGCGCTGCTGCTGGGAGGAGCTGTGGCTGACGGAGCCTGAACTCCGCTTCACCCGCGCCTGGCCCGGCCGCCTCCCTCCTGGCTCCGGCCCCAGCTTTGTTCTCGTGCGGAGCTCCAGCCTCCCGTTGCTCTGCGGGCCATGGGTTTTGCCTTGGTCACCATCCTCAGAGCCCGGGGCTGCTGGGCACAGAGCTCTGGGAGCAAGGCAGGGCCAGCAGCCCTGGGGAAGGGGGAATGGTTTTCTCCCTGGTTTTGTTTTCATCATCTTATTGCTCTCTCCAGCTACCCGAAAGAAAGTTGTAGGGGGTGGGGGTCCGTCTCTGCTCCCAAGGAACAAGGGATGGGACAACAGGAAACGGCCTCAAGCTGCACGAGGGGAAGTTTAGACATGGGTTAGTGGTGGTGTTTGCAGTGCTGGGCAGCACCTGGACTTGATCTTAAAGCTTTTCCAACCCAATTGATTCTGTAATTCTATGATTTTAGTCTATGATTTGCAGAAAAGATGGAGCAGAGAGCCAGGGCTGTCCCTGCCTGACTGATCAAGCTGGGTGCAGTGGGATGCTTGGCTGCTCAATCCTTGGCATCTGTGTGAGACTTGGCCTTTCTGCACCCCTTCCATATGGCCTTTTCCTTTTGAAAGGCAAGTCTGTTCACCTGGGTCATGGATGTGTCCCCAGGGGTGCAAGAAGGAAGGTATCACCTGAAACAAGGCACTCTGGTAGTGCAGTGACCTATGGCAGCACTGTGGACAGAAGCATGATGCAGCTCCCCTGCGTCTGTGTCCCCTTAGGGGAGCAGGACAGCACAGGCTGCTCCTTGGTGCCCTATGGCTGCCTGTACCACTGCCTGGGGCACTGCCTGCAGCCAGTGAGCCCTGGGAGGACCTGTCCTCTTCCAGGAGGGCTGCAGAGGATGTGTGTCTTGTGTGGGAGCAGAATCACAGGGCTGAGGAGCTTACTGTCAGTCTGCTTTCCTATGGCCAGCTTTTGGGGCATGCACTGGTTGTGGATCATGGAGCACTGGTTGTGCAGTGGTGATGGGCTGTGTCTGGCTAGTGGTCTCTGTGATGCCAGCTGTGCTCATGTAGTGCCTTTCCTCCTCCAGGTGACAGCCACAGATGCAGACAGCGGCACGTTTGGCTCCCTGTCCTACTCCATTGGTTCTGGCATTGGCAGCGTTGTCCCCACACAGTTCAGCATTGACAAGCACACAGGGCAGCTGTGCACTGTGCAGCCGCTGGATCGTGATGAGGGCATATCTGCCTACGACTTCACCATTACTGCAGTTGATGGGGTGAGTGCTGGAAAGACCATTGTGCAGGGGGTGCTGTCGTCCTTGCCTCTGCTCTTTTCGCCAGCTCTGATCTGGTCCTTCCACAGGGTGGCCTGAACTCCATGGTGTATGTGAAGGTTTTCCTGGAGGACATAAATGACAACCGGCCAGTGTTTTACCCGCTGGAATATGCTGCGAGCATCAGCACACAGAGCATGCCAGGCACAGCAGTGCTGCGTGTTACTGCCCATGACAAGGATGAGGGGCTGAACGGGAGAGTGACCTACCGCATTGTCCTGGGAAACTCACCCCCTCTCTTCTCCCTCAACAAGGACACGGGTGAGGGCAAGCTCTGGGGCTGGCAGCAATTGGAAGGGGTGAAAGCCAGCCCCAGGGTCACTGCTTGGCCATCCTGGCAGTGCCGGCTGTCACCGGGATGTGTCTGTTCCTTTCCCTGCCTAACAGCAGCTGCCTCTGGTTCCTGGGCCTCTGGCAGCCCCTTCCCAAGCTTAGTCTCTGACCTCTTGTTTCTGCTCCATTCCTCATTTGTCACGTCTTCCTTCTCGATCATTCTCGGTCCCTGACTCATTGCACCATTCCTTTTGCATGCTGCTCACTTTGCCCCATCAGGCTGTATCCTGCTTATTTTCTTTTCGCTGCGCAGTTCCCTCCTATCCTCTGCTCCATTTACTCTTCTTCCCTATAACTCTGTCCCACTCAGTCCCACCTTTCTGGCTGCATCTGCTCTGCCTTGCTTTGGCCATCAAAGCCAGAGCAATTTCTGCCGGAGAGGTGAGTGCACGGGCATGTGGTGCCAGGGGCTATCATCAGGACAGGAAGGTGTCCTGTGCTCAGCACAGGCATTGGGGTCTCTCCACACTGTCCCCAAGTTCCCAGAATGTGACTGGGATGAGACTGACCTAACAGCCATCCTAATGCAGGGCCACGTCTTTTGTAGGGCCTGTTGAGGATGTTTCTCCAGTTCTACATCTCCTCCAAGACCTCCCCACAGCCCAGATCCCACCTGCTATGTCATAACCCTCACCTTGTGCCCCACGCTTTCCCTCTCCCATGACCTGCCCTCTGTCTCAATTCCACGAGCCCTCATCACTGCTTAGCTCAGGGCTAGGCTTCAGATTGAGAAATGAGGATCTGGGGAGGCTTTCTCACAAGAGTTCCTCTTCTTTACTCCAGTTCTGGATTGAGCTCCCCCCTGTGATGCACATTGTTTGCAGCCCCTTAGGTCTTTCTTTTCAAGCTCATGGTTTTGCCTGTTCCCTTGGTGCCAGGTGACACGCAGGTGTGCAGGCACAGTGTCCTCTGAACTGCTTTCTTCCCTAGGTGTCATCTCCCTCTCTTGGTCCCTGAGTGGTAAAGCCAACACCCTGGTGCAGCTGGTGATCTCTGCACAAGATGGTGGGGGCCTGCAGGCACAGCCAAATGCCCGGGTGAACATCAGTATCGTGGAGGGGACAGTCTCACCCCCTGTCTTTGAGCAAGCGCAATACTTCTTCACGGTGCCAGAGGACATGCTGCAGGGTGCCAGCGTGGGGGCTGTCCGGGCCCAGAACCCTCCAGGTATGGCTTGTCCCTCTCATGCGCAGTCACCTTCCCTGTCCCTGCATCATCTTGCAGGTCCAGCACCGTACCTTCCTCACAGAGTAACCCTGTTGTAGGAGTTCCATGCACACACAGAGGCATGCACACCCCTATGTGCACCCAGACAATTGTCACTCAGCTCAGTACATACTCTCCCACCCATGCTTACACACGTGTGTATGCACATGTATCTGTGCATACATGCACGTGGTGTTACTGGGCACCTCCTGACGAGAGTCTGCTACGGACTGCCCAACCCTGCTGCTGTTTGTAGGGAGTGAGGAGGCAAGATGGGTACTCAAATCACTATTGCTGATTGGTAGGGTCACCCAGTTCCAACCCCCTGCCATGGGCTGGGGCACCTTCTACTAGATCAGGCTGCTCCAAGCCCAGTCCAACCTGGCCTTGGTCATGCTTGTCCACAGGCCATGTTGATGACATCTTTTATTCCATCTCCTCGGGGGATCCTCATGGCTACTTTTCCATCGACTCTGCCTCCGGGCAACTCTGCACCAGCCTGCCTCTTGACCATGAATCCCAGGCAGTCCTCATTCTGGATGTCCAGGCCCGGAGTGGTTCACCTCCTGCCTATAGCAACACACGCGTCAAAATCTCTGTGTCGGATGTGAATGACAACATGCCAGTGTTCCCAGCCCCCTCGGACTCCATTCTGCTGCCAGAGGCCACGGAACCTGGGACTACAGTGTATACTCTGCAGGCTGAGGACCGTGACAGTGGTGCCAACGGTCAGGTGAATTTTGAGCTGGTGTCAGGAGGTGATGGCACCTTCAGCGTGGAACGCTTGTCAGGAGCAGTGCGACTCATGGGGGCCCTGCAGTACGAAGCCGGCGCAACATACAGGCTGGCCATTGTGGCCCGGGACAGTGGCATGCCGCAGCTCAGCTCCACATTCACGCTGCTGGTGCATGTGCAAGCTGAGCACGATAATGGGCCCATCTTTGACACACTCACTTACCGTGTAGAGGTGCAGGAAGGAGTCCCTGTGTCCACACGGTTCCTGCAGGTCCGGGCGCTGGCACGCGATGCAGAATCCATGACTCTCACCTACCACTTGCGTGCAGATGGGGATGCTGCCAGCTTTGGCATCATGCCCGAGAGTGGTTGGCTTTATGTCAAAAGTGCTCTGGACCGGGAGACACGGGACCTGTACGTGCTCACAGTGCTGGCCTCGGCGGGAGGCAGTGGTGCTGGAGGGGAAGCCCGAAAAACAGGCACCAGCACTGTGCGGATCAGCATCACTGATGAGAACGACAACAGCCCCCGCCTGAGTGAAGAGCGTTACTTCTTTACCATTCCTGAGAACCAGGCTCCTGGCAGCAGTGTGGGGAGAGTGATGGCGAGTGACCGGGATGCTGGGCCGAACAGCCGGCTCACCTACCGCCTGCTCCAGCACGATCCCAACTTCCTGATCCACACACAGACAGGTGAGGAAATTCCTGGCTTCCTAGGCTGGGGTGGTGGGGAAGGAAGCCCAGGGCAGGTCCAAAGTGTTGTAGACCAGGCCAGTGCCCCAAGAGTATTCATCTTCATACCCCTGTGGTGCTGGGCACCCCACCAACATTCCTGAGCACCAGCTCTTCTCTGAGGAATTTTGGGGCTGAGCTGTGTCCCTCCTTCTCCCTCACAGGGGAGCTCAGCACCAAGCATAGCCTGGACCGGGAGCAGCAGTCCAGCTACCAGCTCCTGGTGGTCGTGCAGGATGGGGGAGCACCACCCCGCAGTGCCACAGGAACCATCTATGTCACTGTGCTGGATGAGAATGACAATGCTCCCTCTTTCCTTCATGTGGCCAGTGGTCAGGAGCTGCCCGTGCAGGTAAGGACAGCAGGGTGACAGCCTCTGGGTTTGGGGAAGGCACTTCTGTTGAGGGGAAGGCACTTCTGTTGAGGGGAAGGAGAGGAGAAGGGACACACAGGAGAGTTTCAGGGTGGGAGATAAGCAGGCACAAGTTGCGTTCATGCAGTGGGTGAGGCACTCTGGTGAGTCTGGTTGAGATGTGGTAAGATGTGCTTGGAAAATAGAGACAGTCTTGTGCACTGAGCAGAAGAGTGCAGAGGGCTCTGAGACCAACAGGACTGACCAGAGGGGAGAAGCTCACAGGGGTTTTCTGAGACCCTGCTATGAGTCGTAGCCCTGCTTTCCCTCCCAGTACTATGTGGTGGCAGTGGTCGCCTGTGGGTGCTGCAGACCTCTTCTGACCATGCTGCTCAGCAGCAGTGGATGAGAACTGGCTGCATCTGCTGTGCTGTGGCCCCTGTGAAGTGTGCTCATGTGGCAAGGGCTCCAGAGCATGTTGTGACCATGGTGTGGGTGATGAACAGAGATGGGAGCAGCTCCAGAGCCACGTGGTGGTATATGGAGGGATGTATGGGTGCTGTGTCTGCTGCCCTCTTGTAGGGACACAGGAATCTGAGGAAAAACCAACGAGTCTTGCAGCTCTCAGCCTGTAAGATTAACAGAGATTTGAGGACTCTGTTGCTGAAGCCCTCCCAAATGTCTTCCATTTGCTCAGTCCCATGGGCACAGGAAAGGAGTGAAGGGGCTCAAAGAAAGATTGTGAAAAAGTCCCTGCGTGACTGGGGACAGAGCTGGGGGAGCAGCTGCTGCTGGATCTGCTGCAGCAGATGTGGGGCTGCTGCTGAGTGTGCAACACTTGTGAGTTGCAGGATGGGCAGTAGTGGCCCTGTGCTCATCTCCTCTGCACAGAGTGGGCACAGCCTGCAGCTGGAAGGATGCTCTGCACGTTGCTGCACTCAAGGCAGTGTGCACAAAGCCACTTGTGCTGTGCTGGGCTTAAAACCTCACAGTGACAGCAGCTTCCTCTGTCATGGGTCCTGCCTGAGCCATACACCAAAGGCAGGGCAGAGCAGACAGGACTGTGGTGGCAGATCACTGGTGGCCATTGGCACAGGGTCATAGAGACACTGCAGCTCATCTGGCCTTCCCTGGCCATTCCTTTTCCCTTCCAGTCCTGAATGATTATTGCAGACGTGCTCAGTGACGTGTTCATACATTCATATCACTGTTCATAGGCAGAGCAGAGGGAGGGTCCTGTGTCAGCAGCTCGCTTCAGGCATTAGCTCTAGGGGTGTCTCCCACTGCAGTGTGAGTACATTGGTAACCCCTAGCAGGACCAGTTGGGTTCACACAGGAACTGCAATAGTATCAGATCCTCCCAGGAAATGGTCATGAGGAGAGGGAATGCAGAATTGCTCTGTTTTCCCAGTGGGGGTGTGTCACTGGTGGGTGCCTGGTGCTGGTGCTGGTGTCCTTGCTGTGCAGCATTTTCATACTTCCTCCAGAGGAGGTGGTTGCTTGCTGATGTTCATGGCCATAAAGGTGAGGGCTCCCTGTGGAGAACTGTAGAGGGATCTGGGTTTGCTGTTCAGTTAGGAAAGAAGATGAAATATTAAGTTCACAGTCACTAACTAGAAAGTGATGGAAGGAAGCAGAGACAGGACACCTGATCCAAACTGATCAAAGAGGTATTCCATACCACAGCCCATCATGCCCAGTATGGAAACTGGGGGCAGTTACCTGGAAGGTTTAGATCACTGCTAGGTCGGCTGGGTATCATCGGTTGGTGGGTGGTGAGCGGTGGTATTCTCTTCCCTTGGTATTTCCCTTATTACTATCATTGGTGGCAGCAGCAGTGGTTTGTGTCATACCTTAGTTATGGACTGCTCTTATCTCAACCTGTGGGAGTGATATTCTTTTGATTCTCCTCCTCGCCTCTCCGGGAACCCAGGGGGGAGGAATGGGAGGAAGTGAGCGAGCGGCTGCATGGTTCTAGGTTGCCAGCTGGGCTTAAACCCCAACAACATGGCAAAAAGCAATATGAATTTCACTTACCCAGTGGTGGGCTCTGAATTGGCTGCTTAAGTTTAGGGAGCAGATTGGAGCATTGCTGTGAATGCTTTGTGAAAATATCAGCTCTGGGCTCATCTGCAGTCAAAGAGGCAAATCAAATGCTGAGTTTTATTGGAGAAGGAACAGAGAATGAAAGAAAACACCACTACCCTGCATCTCAAAGCCTGCACATGCTCTCTGCGCAGCTTCCATTCCACTCAATAAGCATTGCTAGAAAAGGTTCAGAAAAGGATGTTAATGTCATCTCCAGTAGATAATAGTTTCCATACAGAAAGAAAAGACTTGAACAGTTTTTGGCATGGGAAGAAATTGCAGGAGTATAAGAGAGGTGAACAGTGAATGGCAGAGAGGAAGTACTGGGGAAATTACAAGTTGCTTTTTTCACAGGACCTGGGCAGCTTCCTCGGGATTACCAGGCAGCAGGTTTAAACTAAACAAAGGCAGTACTTTTCATGCAGAACATCATTAGATTGTGAAATCATTGCCAAAAGTTGCATGGGTTCAAAACCAGATGAATTCATGGAAAGAAACAAATTCATCAAAGGCTGCTGAACAAAACTATGATCTGTGGCTCAGGAAGTGACTTAGCCACAGGCTGCTGGAAGCTGGGAAGGTTTCACAGGAGGATTGTTCCATACATACCCTATTTCTTGCATCTTCTCCATTTACCCACTGCCAGCCACAGTCAGAACTACACCAGTGGTTGGGATGGCTTTGTGATCTCTGGATCAAGCTGCTGTTTGCAACAGCCTCTTGGCGGGTGGGCATTGACCTGGACAAGCCTGCCTGGTAGCAATTTCATTAAGGCTACCTTGCAGAGGCAAGACCACTCATTGCTGTTTATTCCTCTGTTTGTGCATCTGAAATGGCTTTTGTGCATGGAGCCTGTGTGGATACTGCTCATTGAGCTCCTCCGCTGAGTCACTGCTTTCCTTCGATGGGAGTTGAATTCCTCATGGAAGAGGAGTGTGACCACGCACACGGAGCAAGAGCCCCTTGTATCCTGGTTGAGGGGTATTAGAGACAGCACTGGGGGGCAGGCCCTGCCCCAGCCTGATACAGAGGAGAGGGGGAAGGTACACCATAAGCATAGCCCCACTTAGAGGTGTCCACACAGACACTCCTTTTCATAGCCAGTCCATCCGTATTTAGAAGGTCTTCCACCTCCATCGCTGCTGTGAATGCTGTTCCAGATTCCTTGATCTGGTAGTCAGAAACCAGCTCTTAACTTCCAGCCTAAACTAATTTCTGACCATTTTGTTCTCATTTGTTCTTGTGCCAACATTGTGGTTTTGCTTAAATAGCTCTTCTCCGTCCTTGGAATTCCTCTCCCCAGTGTTTCCAGAGTGCAGTCACATCGCTGCTTGGCCTGGCTAAACAAGTCCAGCTCCTCTGGTCTCCCCATGCGCAACTTGTGCAATCGCATTAACACTTGCTCCTCTTAGGAGCTTGCAGCCTCTTCTGGGATTCTGCTCAGGTTTCACTTACCTCTTTCCCCAGTGTGTCAAGGTGGGAGCACACGGGCATCACTGAGCACAGCTGGGTCTGCGAGAATGATCTGTGCTGTGGGGTGTGCTCAGGGGATGGGAATTTCCTGTCTTCTGGTGTGGAAGGGACTGCAGGGTCTGTGCCAGGTGGGCAACCTGCGCTGCCAGTGAGGTGTGGGTAGGTGCCAGGAGTCTGTGCTGGAGGAGAGACAGGTCTGCCAGCAGGCATAGGGTATGCACTGACAGGTGGTGAGGGGCAGTGGTGGGAATGTATCCACTTCCATAGCTATCCAGGAAGGGTGCTTGCATGCTGCACTGTCAGGTATGGTGTCTATCAGTAAGCTTGGTAGCTCACCTCAGAATGTGGGCTTAGCTGAGCACATGTGTAATTGATGTCATTTTGGTATCGTGATGCGCTGGCATAAGGTGATGGTCTTGAGTGCCACAGCCAGCAGCCAAGAGCACTAACTAGAACCAAGGAGAAGCACCAGGAGTGCGTGTGTCGCAGCCCAGGAAAGAGCTGCACTTCCAGAGATCACAAACCTCCCTGGGCTGCCTGGTGGGAGCTGAGGAAATCAAGACTGTCGTGGAGCCCTGGATTTACATAGCTATAAAGGCTTTGGATCTAACATGGGCAAAAGTGTCCTCCTTTACCGTGCAGCTCACTGCTGCATCATGCCCCAACACAGCTAAGCTGTTTTTTAAACAGGGCAGAGTGGAAAGAGTGATGGCAAGACAAGAACTCTCTTTGCCAGCTTTGATGTGGACTTCTCCATGTTGTCCAGCCTCAGGGACAGCCAAGGGAATCTGTGCCATGGGTGAGGTGCAGGTCTGGTGTAGGAAGGTGCAGATCTGTGCCATGCTTGGGGTTTGGGGAGTATTGCGAATGGTTCCCTGTGCCACTGCTGATCCCTGAGCTGTGCTGCAGGTGCTGGAAGAAAAGCCGTCGGGACTTCTAGTCGCCTCTCTGCAGGCCAAGGATCCTGACGAGGGCGAGAATGGGACCGTTATCTACTCACTGACAGGTACGAGCTGCAGAAGTGACCGCTGCTGCTCTCTGCCTTGCAGCCATCACACCTATGGGCAGTGGGTGGGCACACCTCTGTGGGCAGTGGGTGAGCACACCACGCGTCTTCCTCCAGCCCAGCCTGTCCCTGCCCTCCCTCCTCTGTTCCTCTCCCTACAGCATTTCACCTTCTTTCTGCAGGAGCCTGGGCAGAGCGTTTCACTCTGCACGTGGCTACCGGGGAGCTGCACACTGCCACTGTCCTGCGCCGCTCGGACCGGGCTGAGTACCTCTTCACTGTGACAGCCAGTGACCGCGGCGCGGTGCCCCGCAGCACGTCAGCCAGTATTCGTGTTCAGGTAGCCAGTGCACAACTCCTCCTCGTCCCTGCACCATCTGCCCCTTGCTCGCCCCTTGGAGGACACCATCTAGCAACCCACAGCCTTCCTCCCCACGACTTTCATCACAGGGCACCCTCTGCCCTTGCTCATCTGTTGATCCAGCCCTAAAATTGTGGAGAACCTGCAATGGGAAGGGATGGGTCTGGCTGCCAGTGCACGTGATGTCATTTGCAAAGCAGTCAACAGCATTGATAGTAGAATGATAAAATCATAGAATGGTTTTGGTTGGAAAGGATCTTACGGTCATCTGGTTCCAACTTCCCTGCTATGGGGAGGGACACCTCACTAAACCGTGTCACCCAAGACTCCGTCCAACCTGGCCTTGAACCCTGCCAGGGATGGAGCACTGACAAGTTCCTTGGGCAACCCATTCCAGTGCTTCACCACCCTCACTGTAAAGAACTTCTTCTTTATATATAACCTCAACTTCCCCTGTTGAGTTTGAGCCTGTTACACCTTCTCCTAGTAAGCATGTATGTCTTATCCAGACTTGGACAGTCTACACTATCCTAGATACGCTGTCACAGAGAAGTCCTTAGAGATCCCTGCATAAAGACATTATAATTCTTCCAAGCATCTACTGAAAACTGTTCCTGACGTGCAAGGTGTTCTTCACATCAGTATCACTTTGGCACTCACTGTCATTGGCCCAGAAAGCCAAGTCCTTTCCATGTTGCTAATAATGAGCTCCCTTTTGCAGCAGACTCTGGTTTCCTCCCAGTCAAGGCGCAGTACACCATTTCACATCTCCTGTCCCCGTTCTTGCAGTTCTAGCACTTGGCAGTGGCTAGTTTTGATACCAACCAGGCTGATGGTATTGCTCTGTTCTCTTTTTCCCCAACTCCTTGAAAAAGAATCGTATAAGCCCAGACCGG
>JAOEHX010072850.1:0-13802 GCA_025448015.1 Bolborhynchus lineola | reverse complement strand
TCATACGGGAGGTGCTCCAGTCCCATGATCATCCTCGTGGCCCTCCTCTGGACTTGTTCCAACAGCTCCATGTCCTTTTTATGTTGAGGACACCCGAGCCGTACACAATACTCCAGGTTGCAGAGTAAAGAGGCAGGATCACCTCCTTCAACCTGCTGGTCATGCTTCTTTTGATGCAGCCCAGTATATAGTCATAGAATCATTGAATAGTTAGGGTTGGAAAGGACCTTAAAATCATCTAGTTCCAGCTCCCCCTGCAATGTGCAGGGACACCTCACACGAAACCCATGCTTTACTGGGGGAAAGAACTGAACTGAAGAATTTTGATTGTATAGAAATACTTGTAAATAGTCCTTTTTCAAAGCAAAATGTTTTCAACCTGTTTCAAATCACTGTTATTTTTTTGAAATGCACTTTACTGAAGAAAACTAATAAAAATAATTTAAAAAATAAAACTGGAAGAGAATGTTCTGCCTGCCAGTTTCAGAAGAATGTAGTTAAGGTCAGCTGGAAAATACTGGCTTAGAAAAAAAATGTTAATTAAATATTCTGTCTAATTCAGAACAGAAAATAAAATCTGAGATTCTAGAATGTATGCAGGAACTCTAGCATCTACACAGGATAAACACAAGGCAGGTGGCTTGCAGAAAACAAAAGGCAAAACCGATGGAAGATGAGTTCTTAGTTACAAACTGTTGCCATGCTTTTAAAGATAAAGAACAACAATCAATCTCTTTGGCTTGGCCTATAAATGGGTGAAATCCTTGGAGTGATGCTACTGAACTTCAAGTGTTTCTGCTAAAGTCCTTCAAATATTTAGAAGCAATTTTTAATTGAAGCATGAAGAAGTGGATAAGCTCTTCAGTACCTTCTTGATTAGAATGCTTACTTTGACTGGAAGGGTAAAGGTGAACCTTGAAATTAGAGTATCAATAAGGCAAGGGCTTATATATAATTCCAAAGTGCCTGTTTGGGTCACTATAGCACTGTTTCCTTATTCTGTTCCCCTTTCAGAGATCTCTGAATTTTCTTTGGCAGTAAAACCAGATGAAGGCTTTGCTTCCTTCTTTATTAACTGCCATCCATTTGGGGATTTGTTTTACAGTGTGGCTCCAGTTGAATGACGTCAACTAAAGGGTACAGTGAACTTCAGAGTCAGGTTGGAAATGGGCAGGTAGTGGTGAGGGGGACCTTTAAGCTTTATCACCAGAAAAAAGTTAGCACTTTGAAATGGCCTTGATTTAATAACAACAACAATAATAATAATGATAATAATAATGTATTAATTACTATGTTTCGAGTCACTAAGAGTTGAAGCATTGTTAGCATTGTACTCTTAGGTAAGAATGATTAAGTGAACAGAACAGGCAGTAGTTACTTTTCATTGTTACTTGAACCGCTACAGATCTGAATCAATTTGCAAACAACTGTGAGTAAGACCTACGATGTTTTTGTGTTTTCCAGGGTGTGCAGACCTGCATCTTCTGGATATGTTGACACCTACTGAAAGAAAAAGGCAGGGATACATCCATGAGCTCATTGTCACGGAAGAGAACTATGTAAATGATCTGCAGTTGGTCACAGAGGTAAGATGGCACAGCAGCTTTAGGAGCAGGTTTTAATCACCCATATTTTTAAAGTAAATGAATAATTTCACCATGTAAACTTGTTTCATGTCACTGCTGCTTTTGATTTCCCAGGGATGATATGCATTAAATTTTTATATCTCTATATATATCTCTCTATATAAATGTACATGCCTGTGTACGGGTGTGGGCTCAACTAATGTTAAGCCTTTGTGTTACCATCACTGAAACACTGATGTTCAAAGTATCACTCTAGTAAACCCTTTTTGCTCCTGATTTTGAATGTTTATTTCTCAAGTATAAGTTCTTAAACCACATTCACAGTGGCACTCAGTAAGTTACTACTTACAGTGATTTTCTTTAAACGTTACAAGGAGCATCTCTTATGTGGATAAAGGGAATCAGTACAGCAGCTGACTTAGACAATTCTTTTGACAGAGAAGGAAAGCCCTTTCTTGAAAAAGAGGTGAAGATATGCAAATCTGAGACATAATGAGATAAATCAGAACTTCCATAAAGGAGTGCAAAGTAAAATGTGTTTTCAGTTGTAATTCTGCCTGAGATATTTTGCAGAGACCTCTGACTAAAATTCCCAACTTTTAAACAGATTAACATCATCAACATAAATTCAGGGTATTCTCTTTTAAAGCCATACCTTGTTCACAAACAAACCTATATCAGGGAATGTTATGGATCTCCAAGGCACAGTGCACGTTGGAAGTCTGTTCCACTGAATGTCAAGTGTTACTCTGATGAGAAGTTTTTTCACCTCCAGACTAATGAAATGAGTCATCAGTCATAGTCACTTTGATAATACTTACCATATGCTCTCTAAATTGCTTTGATTTTCTGAATCTATAGATCTTCCAGAAGCCACTAATGGAATCTGAGCTGTTAACAGAAAAAGAAGTTGCTATGATTTTTGTTAATTGGAAAGAGCTGATTATGTGCAATATAAAACTACTGAAGTAAGTATTTTTCCTCCATACTTAGCAATACCAAAATCATGGGCTTCGCCCCCAGCTTCTCCTTTAGCTACATGAAAATATTTGCCACTTAAGCAAGTAGTAACCAAAAAGGGCCATGTGTTATTTTTTCTTGGAAAAAGCAAAATATTAGCAACATTTCAATGACTTACTGTTGTTGTTGAGAAAAATCCAGCAGTTCTTTGCTGAGTAAATATTTGCACTTACTTTGCTTTTGATGTACCTGAGCTCCAGAAAGCAAGATCAACCTCTCCTCGAGAGTAGTGCCTCAAAGGCTACCTACAGACCTGTCATAGACTTTTACTTCGTCTGTCACAGCCCATACCCATTTTCAATCCTATCATCTGTAATGCAGAATAAGGCACAACAACCTTTGCATCCCTTATTCTGAGTTATCTGATGTGTTCCTTTTGTTATTGTAGCACCTGAATGAGCTGTTTTGTGAGGAGAGGTGCTAACAAAGCCTGTTTTTTGTAAGGATTTGTGTCCAATGTACCCTGCGCATTTCCTTCCAAAGTCTCCAACTACTGCAACCCCAACTTTACCATGAAACTCCAGGCAGTGCAAGAGCCCTTACTTCTCCCTTCATTCTCTGTGGCCTCTGATGGATTCAATTCCTTCCTATTCACTCACATCCTTACCCATCCCTACTGCTTCCTCAAGGCACACTAAATCCTTTTAAATTCTTTCAAGGCACATGCATGCAGGTTGCTCATCTAGTCATTGACAGAGAAACTGGGTGAGGATTGGGTCAAACCTGTGTCTTCCTAAGCAAGATGATTAATAAAGTTCCTTTTTTTGCCTACTGAGCTGCTAATTTTTATTGAACTGATAGGGATTTTATAGCTTTAGGTTATCTACCTTTATTGCAGAATGTATCTGAAAATGGTCCACAAGTTGAAAAGTTATGGCAGCTCAATGACAATTAATCTCCTTTCCTTAGGAAACCAGGCTAAAAACTAGAAGTAGTTTTGAGCTTAAAGTAATGGTAAGGTTTTTACCCCTCATTCATGAGCATGTCTGTTACTGTCTTTCTAAACTACTACAAAAGGAAATTACGTTTCTTTTAATATCGTATCTGATCTGGCATTGCACTAACTTAAATAACAGCTTGGTTACCACAAGTGGGAAAAACATTGGCTGAAGGTGCAATCTTGATTATTGTGTTCTTACAATGTGTAATAAAACTTGAGGCTGATCTATTTTATTATTCAAGGGGTTCTGTGTATCAGTAATGAATGAGAATCGAACCATTTATTTCATAAATGCGGAATCATTATTTAGAGGTCTACTTCTAAAACACACATGACATTTTAATGTTTAGGGCTTTGCGTGTGCGTAAGAAGATGTCTGGAGAGAAGATGCCAGTGAAAATGATTGGTGACATACTGACAGCTCAGCTGCCACACATGCAGCCGTACATTCGGTTCTGCAGCTGCCAGCTCAATGGGGCGGCACTCATCCAGCAGAAGACAGATGAAGTCCCTGAGTTCAAGGAGTTTGTTAAAGTAAGAGACAAAGCAATCATCGTTAATTTTGTACACTGTAAATTTAGCTCATCATTTTATTAATTTGCAGAGCATGGTCTCAAATGATGCTCCATGTTGGGATAGAATGAAGAGTCTTCAGCCTTAAGCACTCATTGAAGGAATACGGTTTTTTGTTGTTGAAAGAATACATTTTTTCAAACAACTATAGGGCCATAAAATACTTCGCTTAATAAGGGGTTTGCTGTAAAATGCTGGGACAGGCAGAAGAAGATCTTTACTTTTACAGACAAGGCAGGTGAAAAATAATGTTGTAGAAAACATGAGGAATTCTGCCGCACTGCCACTGTGATCTAAGAACAGATGTAGCTGAAGCGTGGTTCATTCATTGCCTTAGCTTTTCCTTTCTTGAAGGAGCTCATTTTGAAGGGTTTTAAACAAACTGACTAACAACATTTTACCTCTCTAATGTTTCAGAGGTTAGCAATGGATCCTCGCTGTAAAGGAATGCCACTATCAAGTTTTCTACTAAAGCCTATGCAACGGGTAACAAGATACCCACTAATAATTAAAAATGTACGTTCTTTTGCAAAGATGATGTTTTTGATGCTGCTTTGCTCATATCCGAATTACAGCGTAGTTTCCCTACTTATGTCAGGATTTGCCTTTGTTAGACACCTAATGTGTTAGGGAATGTGAGCTATCCTTTCATATTTGATCATACTAGCGAAAACGAGGTAACTCATTTGGCTTCAGTGAAATTATTTGATACTTCCATTAGAAAAAGGTGAAACTTGCACACAAATAACCAGAAGGCAGTAAATGCTGACTGAAAACTTAAAAATTTAGATAACAGGAGTAACAGGTCGATCTGATGCTCATCTTTGCCTTTTTTTCATGGTGTCGTTCCCTCCCCATAGTCTGATAAATGACATTCAGTGTGCAAGCCTGAATGCCAAATTATTGCAAATTACCTTTCTGTGCATCTTATATTGCTGGATAATTTACGACCCTTTCCTAACTTTAATTTGTTGCCTAACACCATCCCAAATAATGCTACTGAACTTGGCCTAAGGCTTTTGCAGAGAAGAGAGATAAATTGGATGTTGGCATTTAAGAATTTCCTTAAACAGTCATGGATATAATCCTGTATATGGCTGGGATTTGTGAACTTATGTCAGAAGGATGAGCAGTGTTCTGATGCAAAGGCTCCACAGGCAGACATTCATTTCAGCTGTTCACAAACAGACTGTGAGTTTGTCTCCTATTTTTCATATTTGCCAAGGAGGAAAAGAAATTTGGAACATACTGGCTGGCTCTGATGAAAATAATGAAATAAACCAGAAGTATAGGGCTGGCAATAGGAATACATTTTAACTGCAGATACCAGAAAAGGCTAATGCATTTTATTTATCTGTAGATAATAGAAAACACTCCGGAAAACCATCCTGACCACAGTCACTTGAAACATGCTCTTGAGAAAGCAGAAGAATTATGTTCTCAAGTAAATGAAGGCGTGCGGGAGAAGGAAAATTCAGATAGGCTGGAGTGGATCCAGGCTCATGTTCAGTGTGAAGGCCTGTCAGAGGTAAACAAAGTGCTGTCTAGAGTAATGCACATGTGAGTGCACTTCTCCACCAGTCGGGAGGAAACCATGGCTCACTTACGGCACTGCATCAGGGGACAAACAGTGTAATTAATCAAGTCAAATAATCTTCAGTCCTTTGTTTTCATCTTTTGTTTGCTCCTGCATGCAAGCCTTTTTGCTGCTCGTGTTACTGCCTTCTACATGATAAATGCTGCTTTTGTTGCCTGGCTCTGGACTAGTACCAGGTTCAATGCTGCAGTGTTCAAGCACAACTTTCTGGCTTCATAGCTCTTAATAATACAGTAGTTATTGTACTGCTGTATCTTATCTGGACCATTCTGGAGGGCTTTAAAAGTCATCACAGGAAATATTTTTTGTGATAAAACTTTGTATATGTTTTGAAAACTCAAGAATGCTGAATGAGTCTCTCTCAAGACTTCACAGAGAGAATCACTGCCTCCCATTACATGTTATTTTTTAAGGTAACAAGTTAAGTTTCTATACTGAAACTACGATAAAACATCGTGTCGGTATGTCCTGCAAAAGGATGTGAGGGTGTTTTGATAGCCTCCCTGTTATTGGTGAGGATAATAGAGGCAGACTGATCACAGCTTGATTGTCAAAGTATGCATTGAGTTGGTTTCAGTTCTAGAAGATAAAAAAAAAAAAGGTCTGGTAAACTTATTGCCTTGAAAAAATTACATTTCAGCTTATGAAATCTGTTGAAGGGGAAAAATATATGTCACAATGTCAAAAGGGTCAAAGACACATTCAGCTGCCTTACAACTACTGCCTGGGGGAAAATGTCTGCTTTTATCTCCTGTACATCATGTCTGGCCCTAGAACACTAGAAATACTACCTGAAATACCAGCTGGCTGCTTGCTGACACATTATGCCGGTAGCAGCAGCCTTGAGTCTGCAGCAAGGAGCAATCCCCTGGTTTTCTGTCTGAGATGATTCTAATCTGTAAATCCACATCTAGCTGCCCAGCCAGCTAGGATGGAAAGGAAAGGAACTGGTACAGGAAAGAACTGTACCATCACCTAGTGAAAATAAACCTCAAAATGACACTTCAGGAAAGGGCAAACCTTGGCTCACCTGGTAAAAACCTCCAGATAAGTCTCAAATACTGCCAGTTACAGCCAGCGGTCAGCAGCTGTCCTGTAACTCCAGGTATCACGGTTACACAGAGACAGGCTATCTGGAATTCCTTTGGCATGTTTTAATAGGTGAAAATAAAATACAATTGAGAAATCCAGGCCTTAATAAGAAAACTCAGTGTCTGGAGAGACCGTTTGCATAGCTCCTGCTAATCCAGGACAGGTCATCATCAGCTTGGTTCCACTCACAGAGATGCATGCGTGTGGCAGAGAAACTCGAAAGGAGGCACAAATGCTTTTGGCTTTTCTCTGACTGTCCAGGCCATGCCCTGTGCAACTGGTGGGCTGCCTTAGAGATAATTTTCATGTAGCCTTTCTATGACTTGCACCGCTTATCATGCGCAAGGCAGAGACATTGCTCGTCATCCCTGTGACACAAACTGAAACCAATGTCAGGACTCAAAATTATATTTGATCTCTTTCAGGGGAACCTCGATTGTTTTACTTTATACAGTGCGTTGTTGTTCTTCTTCTACTTTTCGCAGCAACTCGTATTTAATTCTGTTACAAACTGCTTGGGACCACGCAAGTTTCTGCACAGTGGGAAACTCTATAAAGCCAAGAGTAACAAGGAACTGTATGGCTTTCTGTTCAACGATTTCCTCCTCCTGACTCAGATCATAAAACCTCTTGGCTCTTCTGGCACAGACAAGGTCTTCAGCCCCAAGTCGAATCTGCAGTACAAAATGTACAAAACTGTAAGTACCACTCCTTAATGGTGACAAAGATGATTACACACTAACAGTGTGGATAGCAGGCAGCAGCTCCCATACTGGGTGTGTGGGCAATAACTTTTGTATAAAGAGGTATGAAAGCTTTGGCATTTGCTGGGGATTCCAGGGACTGAGGATGAGAAAGCTGCTTGTTTGCTTTAGTGAGACAAGAATAAATGCTTTTGAAGTTTAGCTAAAACAACCTTTTCTGTAAGAGGTCATGTACCAGGGGATAATGGGGAGAGTAGTGTTTGCTGCTGTCTGTGGGAGAGATTGCTATGCTTCATGAGGCTGCTTGCTTACTTCAGAATTGTTCCCAGGCTCTGGGGGCACCTATATCTTCAATAATAAGAAAACTTTTAAAAGTTACATATCTGAAGAAAGAGTGAGGCAGGCAGAAGGGGAAAGATACTGCAGGCACAAGATAAATCTGTTGTAAATTGCTCTATGTTTAATGCATCTGTTCAGGTATTGTGCAGTAGGACTCTAGCTTTGCCTAATGTTTTACAGCCCATTTTTCTAAATGAGGTACTAGTGAAATTACCCACAGACCCTTCTGGAGATGAACCCATCTTCCATATCTCCCACATTGATAGAGTCTATACCCTCCGAGCTGAAAGCATTAATGAAAGGTAAGTACCTGCATAGGCCATATTAGTACTGAATTTGAAAAGTCTGGTGCAAATGTATATGGTATACACATGCATAGCAGTCTCCAAGCAGTTTGTCTTACAAGGCTGGAAAATTCGTTTTGCTTGAGAATATGGTGGTATTCAATATATAAAAAGGAAGGAGAAAAAATGATGCTTCCTGAATGAGACCAATGGTGAAATGGCTGGGAGGGCGAATATATAGGCCATATTTCACAACCTTTTATGTTAGCATAAGGAAGCCAAAAGATGCAAGCCTATCTTCTTCTGTTAACATTTGTTTGTGCCAGTGCAAGCGCTTGTATGGCTGTATGTTCAGTGAGACAGAGAATTAGAACTTGAAGCAGAGCCCTACTGAACTAATCCCAATTAGTTTTAATCTCTTTCAGTTCAGACTGAAACAATCAAAGGAATGGTAACCTCAAAACCTCAGCTGGTGATTATTATCTGTGGCAAGCTTATGGAGAGTGACTGCACTGATTTATATTGAAAAGGTTTCTCTACACAATTGTAAGGTCTTGAAAGATAGCTTTTGTGAAAAAATGAAAGCTGAAAGTGCAGTACCCTTTCCCCATGGTACAGACATTTTGTTATGCCAGCTTGCAAGCGTATGGCCCCTAAAAATTACAATGCCTAAAAATGTATAAAACATCTTTGCTCCCTGCCTGCCTTACAGTATTATTCATTATTATTTATATGCATAGTTTTTCTTGCAAAAGATGGTACTTTTTTGGATACCATTTGTCCTGTGGTGTATTGTCTGTCCCTCTATGGTGCAGAATGAACAAGCATCGTTGTTAGACCCCTGGTGATGAAAATTGACACAGCCTTTTCACCTTAGGATCTGTTCCACAAATCAGACTATAGCAATAATCATCTGTTCTGCATCAGAGCACTTGGCAGCAGTAGTCAGAAACATCCAAACTCTGCACTGCATTCATCCTACCTAGCAGGAGGAACTTGAGGGAGATGCTTAGGCACCCTACACTAAACTTCCTACAGTGGAAGGAGCCAGATCTTCACATACTGAACGCCCTCTGGAGGTGTCTGCCTCTCAATTTGCTATAAAGAGAACCCATGGGAACTGCTACCTGAATTTGTGCAATCTTGTTAAATGCTTTTACTTATATGGGGGATGCAGCCTTTGACTTTCTTTTATACCAGAATTGCTAATAAATGCAGCATTTTAGGTGAGATACCTCCAGGTTTTCATTATTCACTTGCTTTTAACTAAGAGCAATGGGAAAAGATAATTAGCACTAATGAGTGATTGATTTGCCCATGTAATCTTAAAAGACCTTTGTGATCAAAGGCTTGGCATACTTCTGAAGTTGCCATTTATCATTTAGGGCTGAGCTGGAAGACAGAATTGTCCTTAAGTGTTTTGTTTTCTTGAACAGCTCTCTGTGCAGAATACAGGTAAGTGGTCAGACCCAAATCCAGACCAGTGACAGTAGCTACAATGCCCTGCAGAGCAGCAGTTCTTCATTTTGGGATCAGAAATGGATCCACAGCTTCTAGATTCTCCCATTTATCCTTGACTCAGGTCTGAGGCTCTCTGGTATGTCACAGCAATTCTTCTAAACCCTTGAGGTCCCTTCTTCCATGCTTTTTTCTCTGACAGTCTTTCTACTCAGTCTCTTAAGTATGAAATGATTTCTCAGAAAGGCCTGTAGGGAACCATGATCATTCATCATCTGTGTACTCCATGATGTGTCCCATGGCTCAGAAGGATTTTGGTATGAAACCTTAGGGATTAAGAAAAATGGCCACCTCTGCAGCATAGCTTGTTTCTGTTCTGTGTCAAAGCACTCACAGCAGTAGTCAGAAGTATCTAAACTCTGCACAGCATTCATCCTACCTAGCTGGAGGAACTTCAGCGAGATGCACAGGCTTGCTACACTTGGTATTTCCTGTATCTTGCTCTCGTGAGACCTCAGTTGGATTATTGTGTACAGTTCTGGTGTCCTCAACATAAAAAGGACATGGAGCTGTTGGAGCAAGTCCAGAGGAGGGCCGTGAGGATGGTCAGGGGACTGGAGCACCTCCTGTATGAAGATAGACTGAGAAAGTTGGGGCTGTTCAGCCTGGAGAAGAGAAGGCTGCATGGAGACCTCGTTCCAATATCTGAAGGGGACCTACAAGGATGCCAGACAGGGACTTTTCATTAGGAACAAGGGTTAGCAGATTAAAATTTAAACAGGGGAATCTTAGATTGGATATAAGGAGGAAGTTCTTCACTGTAAGGGTGGTGAGGCACTGGAATTGGGTTGCCCAGGGAAGCTGTGAATGCTTCTTCGCTGGCGGTGTTCAAGGCTGGGCTGGACAGAGCCTTGGGTGACATGATTTAGTGTGAGGTGTGCCCCTGCCCATGGCAGGGGAGTTGGAATGGAATGATCTTAAGGTCCTTTCCATCCCCTAACTATTATATGATTCTATGATCTGTTGGCTTCAAGACATTAGTTTATTGCAATAAAGAAAAAGGGTTGATAAAACCAAGCCTGTTACCTACACCTTTTGTTTCTCACCAAGTCCCTCCTGCTTGTGATTCTCTTGAGCTTTGTGTGGTGGGATCTGCTAGCTTGGGATGGCTAAATTTCTGCAGGAGCTATAAATTCCAATAAGATCTCTATCAGGCAAACAGCTTCAATGTCATAGAACCCGTGATGGGGCAAAGCCTTGGTTGGGAAGGAGGGACACCTTTAATTTTGTCTGCTGTGCTCCAGGGATGAAAAATGGAAATGGTATTTAACAACTTTTTTCCCTTTCCTTCTGAAGGACTGCCTGGGTTCAGAAGATCAAAGCTGCTTCAGAACTTTACATAGAGACTGAAAAGAAGAAGAGGGAAAAGGCCTACTTAGGTACAGCATGGGATGAGGGGGTCACATCTTTTGTGGAAAAGTCCACAGGCAGGAAAATACACTAAATAATTTCTCTCACCTCTTCTGTTTCACCACAGTTCGCTCACAAAGAGCAACAGGCATTGGGAGATTGATGGTGAATATTGTTGAAGGCATTGAACTAAAACCTTGTAGGTCCCATGGTAAGTGCTTTGGGTTTTTCATAATATGCTCTATGAAGAAGACATTCCTATATGTCAGACTAACTTTGAAGGAGGTTCTGTCCAGAACATGGCTTTGTTTAATGAAGCAATCTTAATAAGCTTAAAATATGCACAAGTGATTTTGTGCAGTTCAGTAACAGTTATGCAGTTTTCCTAAATAAAGCATTTGTTTAAGACAGACTTAGTTTTCACCACATTAGAGATCATAAGCCACAAGGTCCTGTGAGGCCACAATCTTCCCCTTGCTTGTTGGCTGTAGGTGTAAAAGGGTATTTAGGAAGAAGATCACAAACCTAGAAACCTGATTATTCTCTTCTGTTTGTTTCCATCTCCCCAGGAAAGAGTAACCCATACTGTGAGGTGACAATGGGCTCTCAGTGCCACATTACCAAGACTATACAGGACACCCTCAACCCCAAATGGAACTCCAACTGCCAGTTCTTTATCAAAGACCTTGAGCAGGATGTGCTCTGCATTACAGTGTTCGAGAGGGACCAGTTCTCCCCAGATGGTATGTAGGGGACTGCCCTTCTTCTAAGGGCATTTTTCAATTCTCCCATTCTGAAGAGATGCATGACTGCTGAGGTAAATCACAGAATCTGAGAATGGTTTGGGTTGGAAGGGACTTTTAAAGGTCATCTAGTTTCAACCCTGGTATTGAACCCCTCTGCATACTGGGAGCCTACTAACCTTGCTCCCTCCTGAGTGGAGTCAAGCTAGTATCAACATGAAAAGAATCAAGGTTTCTCTGTTGTTTTTTTTTGGGGGGGGAGGGGTGGGGGTTCCTTTCTTGTGCAGCTTGACAACAACTGAAGTATGGCTGCAGTTCTGCTAAGTCTTTAAAAAACTCAGGGAGCTGTTTGCAAATGGATGAGTGCATGAAGGAAGAAGAGAAATGTCTTCAAGTAACTGTAACATGCAATAACAGTGGCAGAAGTGAACCCAGCATTCCTAACCTATTCATAACCTGGGATAAACATATGGAGCATTGAAGAGTGCATTTGGATTCATAATTTTTGAAGAGGTATTTGGATAGGACTGTCATTCACGTGGCCAGGGCCAGTTGGCCCATTGACCTTGTTGCTAGTGTGATGCACCTCTTGGCTCTATCATCTCCAGAGGGCTTCACACTCTGTTTGAATGGGCAGCAGCCTTTGGCCTTTTCCCAAACATATCATGAAACAAATAAGCTACTGAACTGACACAGCTGTCAATTACATAGTGGATTTTTCTGATTATGAGGCCATTTACTGCTAATGCTGCTGCTGTCTAATACAGTCTAGATAAAATCCAATTTGCTGCCGATTGGGAGCCGTTGGCTGCCTTCAACTGCGAAAGATATAGTTGGACTCAATACTTGTTTTCCTCTCTTGTTGTGTGTAGATGGAAGCTTAGTTCCTTCTGCAAGTTAGCGTCTTGTTGCAGCGTAAACCAGTCGTGTCACTTCTGAGCATCCTGTCTTTTTGCATTTCAGACTTTTTGGGCAGAACAGAGATCCGTGTGGCAGACATTAAGAAGGATCAGGGTTCAAAGGGACCAGTTACAAAGTGTCTCCTTCTACATGAAGTTCCAACAGGAGAAATAGTCGTCCGACTAGACCTGCAATTGTTCGATGAGCCTTAGAAGGAAAGGGACCAATGTTTTATTTCAGCCTGAGTTCACTGCAATAGGTGTCTGCAGAAGCTGTCACAAAACCCTTACTGGTGTGGTATGAAACTACTGCTTGCCCTTCACGCGTAAGAGGGTTATCAAAGCAAACAGGAGCATCTTTGTGCCTTGATAATTCTCACTGAGAAATGAATCCCAGTTTAGTGAGGAGACCTCCCTCAATTTCTTTATGAGGAACTTCATGTTAGTTTCCTGGGTTTATGAAATAACCTAGATGTTCATTGTGCTCCAGTCTGAAAGACTGGCAAACCACATAGGTTGCTGTGCTTGCTCCAGTTACCCTACTCTTTAATTTATATGAAGAAGGCAATGTTGGTATGTTTTGGAGGCTTTCTGCAGGGTTTTCCCCCTTAAGGAATTCTGTGTCTATTGCTCAGCAAAGTGGCGTGTAAATGTAATGTGAGCGGAAGGAGCAGTTATGCAGTAAGAAGATCTTCGGAGAACTTTGTGATAGTACTGAAAAGACTTGGAAAATAAATAGTCTATATCTATAAACAGAGAAGATTCTATTAACACACCACTTCATGATGCACGTTGCCCCTGAAAATACATTATGTGCAGGCCTTCTGCACAGAGGCCAATTGCAGTCCAGAAGAGTCCACCCACTTGGTACATTTGGAAGTTGCTATTTTCTATAGGACTGTAAATGTTTGTACAGTAAGTGAAGGATTAAATGTAGAGCCCTGCTATATGTTGTGCTATACCACTTCGATACTCCTTTACTACTGTTGCTTGATTGTGTGACTGCAGGTGGATGATCTGTCACCTGCAGCAGGGAAGAAAAAAAAATCATGCTCTAGCTCAGGAAGCTAATTTCTACCCCACAGAGTCTAGTTTGCAAAGCAGTCAGTGGCGACCAGTTCTTAAATTGTGCTGTACCTAACTGTGTTTGACATCGT
>JAOEHX010072845.1:0-21039 GCA_025448015.1 Bolborhynchus lineola | reverse complement strand
TCACGAGAGCAGAGTAGAGGGGCAGGATCACCTCCCTCAACCTGCTGGTCACACTCCTTTTGATGCAGCCCAGGGTACGGTTGGCTTTCTGGGCTGCAAGCGCACACTGCCACTCTATCCCAGCCAAAACCAGGACAGTAGTCGTACATTATAAATGATTCTTTTTAAAATGTCAATTATTCTCCATTAATGCATATGATGTTTCCCTATTTCAGTATTTCTGGCAGGAGGACTCCAGTGGTCCATTTTGACAAGAAGAAACCCAACACTTAACACCAACCATGAATCTTCACTGCATTGAGATCCTGAATCAGAATATTAAAAATGCCAATATCAGAAGAGGTATGAGTGACAAAAGGAGCAATACATTCTCTGAAGAGGACACACTTATCTGGTTTAAGCTTCAGAGATTTAGAGTAGGGGTGATTTTCCACACTGCTCCCAGAATCCACCAGCACTTTCCAGAATATGGCAGTCTCTTATCTGCTGGCTTATTTGGGTGTCCTAGTTGACATTGGGCTTGAAATTTTCTCTAAAAACCCTGACACTCATCTCCTCTTCAAGTGTACCAAGATTTTTAAGGTGTTTGCTATTTTTAAATTAAACTTGAAATACACTGATTTCCTCAAAAAGGAACAACACTCCCATTTCCTTTTCCTGGCTTTGTAATGAATATGAAGGCATACTAATTGCAGGCACAACCCTCTTCCAAACCAGGATCCCACTGCATGGGCATTACGCAGGAGCTAGAAATGTCACTTCAGCTTTAAGCTGAAGTTGGAGATATTTCCGCTTGTCATGAGACCACTAAAGTATTTAAAAAAATACAAAGCCTTTCAGGAACAGCATTTCCAAAAAGATAAGCAATTGCACTTTGGCCACCTTGGGAATGGTCAGTACATTCAGAAATCCATTTTGAAATTCTGTTTTGTTTTTTATAACAGCACATACAATATCAGATGGCTGGCGAGTTAGTGCAACTTACCTTTGCAAATCTTATTTAAATAGGGTTTATAAGAATCTATTCTATCAAAACTCTTCAAAATAAACATTTGGTTCTTGATAAAATGTATTTATCCAGAAACTAAAAGGAACTAAAATTGGTTTGATTTTGCATCCTAAATGGTTCTATTTTTGAATAGAGGCGTATTTTTGATGTTATCACTGGAAAGTCAGCACTTTTTCAGGAGAAGACAAAAATGACAAAAAAGTTTAAAACAATAATTCTGTGGGCTTTCTTTTGTTTTTCAAGGTTACAATATTTTCCAGTTGCTTTCATTTTCAATGCACATTTCTTCCCCTAAGGTATCCACAGTGATATATAAAAGGATTTATTTGCTTACAGCTAAACAGATGACGTTTACTCACATAACAAAACTCCTGTCATAAAAGACTGGTATTACCGAACCATCTTCTCTACAAAGATATCTTATACTAGGGACAGCAGGTAGGGACAGAGCCATACACTGCCTGGAAAGGCTCACATACAATACACACATGTTGCTCCTTCTCCAACCACAAAAGCAAACCCTGAAAACATTATTACTCAGTTTTATCAGCAAGGCAATATACAACCGCATCTCCAGGTATTTTGCTAAATTTCTTAATTCACCCCTTCGGCAATAAAACCAGGACCTCAGCAAGGCAGCTCCCCTTGCCTCAGGAGGGTTAACAGAACACTGTTTCATTCCTGCTGGTTTCCAAGTCCTGGCTGCTCCCTGGGCATCTGCCCTGGCTACCAGACTATTTTCAAATGTCCTTCTATCCAAGCACCTCTCTCCTTAGCATCAGTCACAGAATGAATCACAAAATAAATGCTTCAGACACAACAGCACTATCTCTGGCTTTCAATATAAATTTTGGATAAAAAAAGCTTACAGAAAACAGAAAATGACATAGTGCCATTTGGAGTACAGTGCTCCAAATCTCCTTTCCTTTAGTTAAGCTAATTCATATAGGTTTTACTGCCCAAAAGCCAGAGTGTGGCTTCACTGCTCTCCATTTTTGCCATGTCTGTATTTTAAACCCAACTTTTTGATCAGAACTTTCATGGATCACAGACAGGAACAGTCTCAAGGCATGGAAAAATTTAGGCCGGCTCTCTGAAAATCACCTGCTCCAGCCTTCTGCTTGAGTGCTTACCACTACAATACTCCTACACCTTGAAATTACTGCACTTCTGTGATACATTTTGCACCAGGCACTATATGCAGAAAAACTGCTGGGTATTCTGAGGTAGCTTAATATTTGCTCTTCGTGACCAAATTTCCCATTTTTCCAAACTCACAGGATCTTGCTTTTCCTCTAGCACTTCTTTGCAGACAACAATCCTCCTTCTCTGCTGAGAAACTCAGCGCGACTTTGCAAAAAATCCTACACAGTAGCCAGCTCCAAAACTGTATAACTTTCAAAGAGGCTTGGGTTTTCAGACCTTTAAGATCACTAAGTCCAACAGTTAACCTAACTCTGCCAAGTCCATTACTAAACCATGTCCCTAAGCACATCTACATGGCTTCTAAATACTTCCAGGGATGGTGGTCCAATCACTTCCCTGAGCATGAATAAGGAAGAAAGGCTTTCTCACTGGACACAAAAGAGTTCCTATAATTCAGACTTCATGCTTTAATATTTAAATTTCCAAAAGCTACAGATATGCTGATCAAAGAACAAAGGTCAAATCTGCTTTGAGATCTATCCAGAACCCATCCACTTTGAAGCTGGGTTCTGTTTCTGCCTATTGAAATTTGACAGATTTCAGTCTCTCGAGTAAGAAAAGATTGCCAAAGAGGAATCCAACAGTACAGTACAGCACAGCTTTCAAACTGCATGAGAAGACACTATACTGTCATTTCCTCTGTCCTTGGTGGAAAATGTAAGAAATAGCAAATGGCTTTATTTATAAACCTTTTGCCCTTTTGTCCTTATTTTCATTTTCAAAGCACTCTTTTTACAGTGATTCACATATATTTACTGCTTCAACTTCACAATAGTGACATAACACTTAAGACTAGCCAGGAAATTCACCCTGTAGTGTTATTTTTGCCTCCTCTAAAATATGGAAGGCCTGGTAAACAGGGAGATCCTTGGCCCAGGGCATCAGAGCCATGAGGTCTCAGTGTATTTAGGTTTGATTTAAGGGTTATTTTTCCTTTCTTTCTTAAGGAAAGGAACCTTTATGCTGATTCCAGTCTTAAACACTGCATTCTGAACAGTGTGACAACTGGGGAAAACAAGATCTACAGTGTCAGCCACTTACATGTGTTCTCACGTATTCACCATCTGTTTGGTAGTCCCAGAAGTCAGCAGCTCGTATCACAAAAAGCACTGTCATATTAAACACCCTGCTGACACAGAGACCACAGAGTGAGGGACCAAGCCCGCTAGCTGCTGAGCCATCAGGTTAGGGCTTCAAAATGTACCAGAAAAGAACCACTGAAAGACAGCCCTCCAAGGTCTTTTCCTTCTCTTCCATTTCAGGCTTCCACTGATGACAAAATTACTGAAGTTCACATTGTATAAATTTGCTAAAAACCTGCAATTTTACAAACTTGCAAGTCCACAAAGGTCTCTTATTGCATGTATTTGCAGGAATGAATTTATGCTGAAAGTAAAAAAAGTAGAAACAAAGGTGATAGTCAGTGTCAAAATAAGCCATTTGCCCTTCATTCAGTACAGTGACTAATCGCTAAGTGAGCTACACTTAGGAACCATTTTGAATGGCCAAAATTATTGTCTCCTCTGCTTCCTCACAGAGGAATAATCCACAACTTGGCTTTATGGGGAATCTGCTTTCTTCATCTCAAGTGGCCTATGTATATGCGTGTGGAGAAGCTCTGGCTTTGATACACAAAGTAACATAACCTGAGATGGCCAAACCCAAGAGAGATAAGACAAACCACAGCTAGGCAGCCAAACACAGCACTGAAGGATTAGAGGCAGCGAGAGCAGCTTCACAGTTAAGACCTCCCTGGCTGCAGACAGACACTCACAGGACTGACAATGAGCAAGGGGAAGTTCAACAACACAGTATCAGCTAGAAGCAGCAGCAGGAGATGAGCAGGCTTTCTTCACACTGCAGGGGATCAGAAAGAATTCAGAAAACAGAGACAGATCAATATAATATAGCACATTCAGGGGAAACCAAGAGAAAAACTGGGGTCAATCTGGTATGCACATGGCATTCTCATTGATAAACAAGCAGACAACAAGGTTTTTATATTTCAGAGGTCTCCAGAAATGAGCAACACCCAGCAGCTCAGCAGATGGCCTTGGAAAAACACCCTCTTCACTTCAGAGCCCCCGTGGGAGCTGAGCCCTTTCAAAATAAACTGGAAGAGTCTCTAACTATCAAGCAATCACCAGCAACAAAGGTGAATTTGCTTTCATAGCATTTCCACTGGCTCATTCCAAGTTTTCTCTGATCGGGTGCATATCTTCAATTAAAATACCATTCTTTTTTTCCCAACTAGTCTTGCAGTTAGCAGCAGGGAAGGGGAGAAAAAGAGTACAAACAAAAGCACTCAGTAGTGCAGCCTCGGAAATGCGTCTGAATCTGCAGTTCCAAGGCTCTGACACAGCAGCACTGCAAAAGCCTGCTTCTAACTCAAGGCTCAAAGACAGCGGGGTACACTGGTCTGGGCATTTGTATTCCCTGCCACTGCACCATCCTGACCTCTCTCCTCGCTCCCCCAAACACAGACGTCATCTCATCATTGGAAAGATGACCTGTGAAGGAACTGCACTGCAGCCTGCACTGGCGGGGAACGGATCCTGGGGTGAAGGAAACAACATGTAACAAAGCTGTATGTACAACAGGTGTGCAAAGCTCTTGACCCACCTGGATGTCAAGACACACACACACTCTGCTGCAACAAGGACTCAACAGCAGATGCATAATGTTGCCACTGTCTGCAGAAACACCCTTTGCCTCTGCTGCATGCACAGCACCAGAGTCCAGGCTTGTTTACTTTAAAAAAAAAAAAAAAAAAATGGAGAGAGAGAAAAGGATGTACTGGTAAAAAAATACTTCCCTGTGCTCACTGCAAATCTGGTTATATCTCACTGAGCACTAATACAGAAGAGAAAGTGTCTCAGAAAGAAGACAAGGCTTTGCTAACACTCTAATTTTCATTTGGAAGTGAAGGGAGCCCTCACTGAGAAAAAAGGAGATAAAAATCAGAGATGGTGAAAAGGCATTCATAAAGGGCAAGAGGGAAAGGGGGGAGGAAATCAATCACAAGTACAGACAAGATCAAGCAGCAGCATAGCAGCAAAACCCCTATTTCCTTGGGAAAACAAGCTACAGGATGAAGAGGCAGCACAGTACCACGCTGTGAGAAGTGCCGCTCTTGCTCTCTGCACCCACTGCATAGGAGAGTTGTTCTTTCTCCATAGCAACAAGATACTTAAAAGCCAATCTGGAGACTGAAGACCATCTCAAAAACAAAACACAACACGTATCAATTTATTATCTCTATTTTAAGCCTCAGCTGTGAAGTACACAGGATATCATCCATTTAGCTTGAGGAAGCATCTTCACAGAAAGCTCTCTTCTCCCATTATACCTCCCTGTCTCAGAACCAACCCTTGGTGTGAAGCAAACTGTGGTACTTACACACCGTCCCTAGCCTTAGCTAATGCCAAATGCATTAGGTGCAAACACATATCACTGCAGCTTGAGGTGTTCACAGCAGAAGCTTATCAGCTCCTGCCTTCTGCAGGGACTGCAGGAAGGTATCAGCACCTCCCAGTTCTTCTTACACAACTCTTGAGAGGGAGTCACAGCCTTTTGCTATGAAAAAACTACTACTACTACTACTGAAAATAGTTACAGTAAATAAAATAAAGTAAAATAAACAACCCCCAAAACTTGCTGCTTAGTAGTTACCAGCTGAAGTCACTGTTTACAAGGGTTAAGGACATGCTCATATCCTTTCCTTGAAGTCTGCTTATACTTGCTTGGAAACAGCTTTGCTCAGGTACCTGAATGACTTCAATAAAGACATTATGCTGACTGTGTTGGCAGAACTCTGAAAACAGTACAGACCTCATCTCCTCCTCAAAGGCACTGATGGAGCCTGAACAGCAAATTCCAGAATGCACCAAGATTATTTAAGAAGCTCATCAAGTTTGGGGTGAATGGATCATACTAAAAAAGCTGCAGAACTGCTAGGTGTTCAGCCCTGGCCTTGGTTTAGCCTAGCTGCTGTGATTAGCTTTCCCATGGAAAGGGGAAAGGGATCAAGTCACAGTTCCTTAACTGCAAATATCATACCTATATTTTGGTAGTTTATTATTCCAACCAGCTAAAACTGCATCTTTATATGTCAGCTCCAACAAGAACTTTTAACACAATAACAAATCCTCCTCTATTTTACTTCCCCATTAATGAAAAGAGCTGGAAAAGAAAAGCTTATTCATAATAATTACTGCCTGGTCTGGGTACTGCTCAGTTAACTAAGATCTGCCAATGGGAATTTCTGCTCTTTTCCTGCAAAGAACAAGCATGCAGCAGCATTAGAGCTATCTAGAACAAACACCGCTGAACTCAACACACTAGCACTGTCTGTACTCAGCTAGGAGTGCTTTACAAATAGATAGGGGAAGTGCAAACAAGGCAACTCTCATGCATTCAGTGTCTCAAAGGATATGATGGCATTCCAGGCCACGAAGGACAGATTGTTGCAGAGAGATTAAGATGTTTACACAGCACCTAAGCAGGGAGACACTTGTCCAGTGAAAAGAACAAAAAACATGCTGAGATCTTCGAAATACAAGCTAAAACTCCTAACTGGCACCGAATACTGAAGAACTGGTGGGAACTGGGTACAAGGTGGCAAATAGCAAATGCAGAAAGTTGCTGATTGCATACAAGCAAGCCAAAAATATGATACATGGTGCCAATTTTATTTGTTTTAAAGTTTACTTTCCACTGCAAAATGTTATTTTATTTTAATGCCCAGAGAAATAATAGGAAAGAAAAGCCTGTTCCAAGATTATCCAAAGGTGTGTTTCCAGTCTATGCTGAGAGCTATATTCTGAATTTCATATCAATATTAAACATAGTTTTAGTTTAGATTCACTCATGAGTCATAAGTTAAAAAAAAAAAAAAAAAGGCAAAAAAAAAAGCACTGTACTCAGCAACTTTGCCTTGGCTCAGCACTATTATCTTCATCTGTGCATCTGCTAAATCCAGAACTCTAGAAAAATCCAATCTACATACACTAACCATCCATCTGTCTAACCATTTCTCCTATGGCTAGTGTATCTGAATGAAATTTTGCATTAAAATACAGAATTTTTCAATCTGCTAACCCCTAGCTACTATATTTTTTAGCAAAAATATTTGCACGGATTTTGGGTTTTCATTTCCTTGTGCAACATTTTATTCAAGTACAAAATATTAATTTTTAAGCCACTGACTCAGTTTATTCTTTTGAAAAAAAAAAAAAAACTACTTTATCTGACTAGAAAATATTTCTAAAAGAGCTCATAGAAAGGGTAAGAGTAACTTTCATCTGCATAGATTATGAAGTAGAAAGAAAACTATGAATCAGCTTGTCTGCATAAAAACACATTTGCTAACCGAAGTCCGTTTCCTACACAATTAGTTACAAATGCGGAAATATTTCTTTTAAAAAGTAGTTCCAACGGTCGTCAAGAGCAAATCTCTGCGGAATGTATACAAAATTGTTCTGTTTTCTTCTACGTAGGTTATCTGAGCTCAAAACTGAAGTATTCAAAGAGCTTTTTAGGAGCTTAGGAAGCAACACAGCTAAAATATATGGCTTTTTTTTTTTTTTAATAACCAGAGTGGAAAATAATGACATTTATGAGTCTTTAGCTCAGACCGTAATATAGCCCCAGAACAGCAATTTTCCTGCAGCCAAGTTTTACCCCAGCTATGGAAAATTTTCTTACAACAAAGAGACAGAAATGCTTACCCCATCCCCTACTCCTATGTTCTAAAGCACTCTCCTACACCCAAACAGGCCCCTTAAATCCCATTCAAAATGCTATGGGACTGCACTGCTGAGAGAAGCAGGCAACCCTGGTGAGGTGCCCTGGAAACGCTGCATTATGCTATCGGCAGCCAGCAGTTCCTGTTTGTGATCAGTTCCACACCCTGCTCCATCCCATTATATGCTGAAAGGTGACAAGGATATCAATGGCAGCACAGTTTCCTAGCCAGCTGGGGCGATCAGAGGATGTTGTCCCTGGTGCTCCTAAGCAAAAACACTGCATCCAGAGGGAATCCCAAAATGGAGCTCATTTCACACCAAAGCCCTGGTCAGATCTTGGAGCACATCTTAATAAATGGAGTCTGCGAGACTCTTCAGGACGCCTGTCTTTGCCAACATCACCTCTGCCTTGTGAGGCTTCAGCCTCTGCCAGCCCCACATCTGTCCCACCACTGAGCCAGGCTAGTGGTTGCATTGTGATCAGATATGGCACTCAGCAGTGTGCACTCTCAAAGCTGATGCCACTCATGCATGAGTATCCAGCACAGAACAAAAAATCACATGCACAGGCTGTAAATCACAAGGGCTTAGCTGTTCCATCTTAGGAAGTTTAATTATCCTGATGATGTTATCTTAATTAAATGGTAGTTAATCTAAGTTTATATTTAAGCCTGAAATGTGAATATATTTTAAAAACTCTTGATGATAGCAAATTTGAAGAGGCAGAGGAAGGAAAGGAAAAATACCAGAGAAAGAAGGGTTGGCTGAATTTGATAAATGCAACCACACTTCTAAATACACTCAGCTGTTTCCTTGTTGAGGTTTATGTAGGTAAATCAGATTTATGAGGGGGAAATGGAAGGGTCTCCAAACAAAAACTGGAAGCAGATTAAAAAATAAGAACGGTAAAAGACAACAAGAAAGGTATAGTCAGGGGTTAGCAGAGAATTTTTGAGGAGTCCTGCTGTGTATATAGTTATTTACACTTTCCTGGTTCACAGAAAACAGTGGTGGTCTTGTAAAAAATTTACAACAATCTAGTAAGGTGCCATGCATACAAGCCAGAAGACAGCTTGAGAGAGTTAATGGAGAATGAAAACCCTCCCAAAGAAGCAAGAAAAAAATAGCTTGCCTTTTAAGAAATTGTTTCTCCTTTCTTGAAGGGCAAGGAAAATTTAACATGGACAGCACAAAGAAAAAGTGAAAACCAGGAATTACAGCTGTAACTCCTGCTAAGCTCCAGCTCTAACTGAACAGAGAAGACTCTACTGAATGCAGATACTATTATCTCAGCATTTGAACAGTGAGAGAAACTAGATGTCCTAGTCCTTCAACTTCATTCCACCCTATCAAGAGCTGGGATCCTCTCTGGAATTCTGGGGCACAAACCAGAACCCTGGGGAGCTCTGGAATAGAAAAATAAAACCACAGAGGAAAAAGTGGTATCAACATTGTTTGGTATTACCAGGCATCTGTTTTGTTATTCTATGCTTCATCCTGACAATGCCTTTAAATCCCTGGTATGAGGCACACCAGGACTCCTTTCTACCCTTGCCTGTTCATCAGATAGTACCTGGAACATGAGTTCAGCCCTTGCACCTTCATGCTTGCTGTGCTGCACAGCAGTTAACAACACTTGCACAGGAACTCACTCTCCCTGCCTAACAGTGGAAGCTGAGGCCACACTTAGAAGTCCCATATGTAAGCAGCATCACTTTAAGATAACACACAATCAAGGCTGGCTACTGTGCTCATCTATCCTGACTCCTACACCACAACACGCTCATGCTGCCCTCCCAGCAGCCAACGGGCAGGAGCAGGAAGGACTTCCATACTCCTCCATCACCACTCCCAGTTGCTTCCTGCACGATTCCCTTATAATTGAGAAATTATTTTGCCTTTTATATGTGAAAGATTTAGCTGAAGTGATTACCATAAAATATTATCATAAGGTGTGGTACTGACCTCTTCCTGGCAGGCTGATTTTTCGCTATATTCTGCAACCACCATGTTGAACTTTGACTGCCTACTTACAGGCAGGTAGACATTTTGCAGGCTCCTTCTGAGCAGAGATGGGAAGACCCCTGTATCCTCACATGCCTATTAGTAATCTGCACTGAGAGCTTTGCAAGGTAAAATTCTGCATCACTCTAAATTGAATTCCAGCCTTCCAAACAGAGAAGCAAATGCACCTATAACCTTTGCAAGCAATTAAATCTACTGCCCTTGCTGACTTCTGCAATTTCTCCAAGACTTGAATCTCCAGAATTTAGTAATTACTTCTGTGGGCCTTTGTTCTGCCATGAGCTTGAGACAGCAAGCTTCACTTTGAGTATGTGTCAGCATCAGTTACCAAAAGAACCCTCTTTTAAGAAAAGATTCAATAAAACCAATCATGATCATTTTTTTTCCTTTCAGCAATATAGAAAAGTCCTCATAAAACTAAGATCTGGCTTCTGTGACCTCCATGCTCTCCAAGCCTTTTGTCAATCTTGTTGATAGCTTCCTTATTCGCATTCTAAATAGGTTTCAGTTTGCCTCTGGATTTTAAGAAAAGTATTTTTTTCAGCTGGAAAATGTGCTCCTTGAATCTAGACAAAAAAATAATCCTACAATACTCCATATTTTTCAACAAACCAGTCACTCAGGAACATCTTACTAACTCACAGCTGTTACATACACACAGAACCATAATGAAGCCCAGAGAGTGGGTAAGATAACAAGGAACACATTTTTTTCTTAGATAAACTGTTTTGAATCTGAGCTAGAAGAAGTTAGACTTCACACTGAAGTACTCAAATAAGTGCACTTAATATTTACACAGATCCTGCAACCAAAGTTGGCAACTAAGGGTTTGCAAACACAAAATACAGCTCCAAAATGAAAACCAGAAAAGAGGGATCCATATGCTGGAAAAACACAAACGGTATCTCTTTATAGGCCATTTAAAATACTACTTACCTATAAATATATCAAGTACATTAGTCCATGAAATTAAAACATAAAGAAGAAAAGCTATTGTCCTCCAAGGGTATCATGTTTAGTAAGCAAGACACACTGGGAGTAGAAACTATTCAATTTATAAACCAGAAGAACAAACCTATCTTCAGTAGTGTCTTTGAAAACAGAAATACCATAACTAAATCTGGCAGGGGAACGAAAATACAGTATGCTAGAAATGCTTAATAAAAAAGTTCATATCCACGAGGAAGTGTAACTGTTCAGTGGTCCACGTGCATGCGAAGATATGATTGTGTTGATCCACATGTGCATATGAAATAAATGCCTAATTAGAGTTCAGAATTAGATGCAGCCAGGGTGAACTGAGTATTTTAAAATTTAACTAGCTATTCTTGGTGCTCAGTTTGAGACTCATTAAAGGATTACAGCTTTAAGACAGGCCACTCCTGACCTCTGAAATCAGGGCCTTCAATGCTCATTACTAACTCTAGTAACAAAAAATCTGAGGGATTCCCCAAACTGTTAGTCACCTCTGGGAACAATGACCTGATGAAACAATGAAGCAAGCCAAAGGCAGCTTGTAAACAGGGAACTACTTGTAATGTTAGTGAGTCATTATCATTTGGTTTTCCTGTTATTTTTATCCAGCCAAAGCCATTATCTTCAAATAAGGAGGCATATTTGGTCTTGGAGATGACAGCAACATTCAGTGACATTAGATAATGAGTCAAGACCTGTAAAAACGTAGGATGTTTCTCTAGGAGCTTGCATTGGGTTCTTGAACTATTAACATGCTGGGTGAACACGACGGAAGCTGTCCAAGAAGGAGCAGCACAAGAAAGAAGAGGCAAGGCCCAGTGAAATGGTGATGATCAATATGCTGTGGCTGTTAATCTCACAAGACGCTGTGTGTAAGAGTCTGACATGCTGCTAAGTTTTCAGATTCAAGACTGGTAGGAAAATGAAGTGATACAGTTAAAACATTTAGGTTCACATAAAGAAAAATCAATTCTGAGGCTAAGTGCAATTACCCAGCAGACACTCATTATTGTTAATGCGCTGCAAGTGTTAACTTGGGATATTTCATTATTACTGCTCTGTGTTATACCTCAGACATTCATGTTGCTTATTTCAGCTGACTTGGAGGCAATTCTCATCTCTCTCTTCTTTCCCCTCATTACACATGCAGGACAGAGGGGAAGAGCACACTGTGTTAAATCATCATCCATTTTTAATTGCTGCTGGCAGCAACCATTCCATTTGATCAAGCTGACTGCACAGTGGAGGAATCAGCTCCTGTTCTTAAGTAAGGTATTTGACTGTTCTGTTTCCTGAGTGCTATCAATTGCTGCTTTACTATCTCCAGATTTTGGAGCACTGTGCTCTCAAACAAAACTTTGTTAGGACTGGCTGGTCACTGCTAACTTACCCACAGCACCCTGAGCAGGCAGGGTGCACACTGAAGGATTCTACCTGAATCCATTCAAAAACTGTTGTAATAACTACATTTGTAAAATGAGAGGTCTCAATACGCAGCATTTGAAAGTGTGCTAAGCTCCAGCTGAAAAACTGCCAGCATGCGGGGGGACAGAACTGTTACACATTGGAGATACAAGGCAACAGTGAAAATCTGACACCCAAAATGAGTACTGAACGAGTGGCCTTCCATATTTGGGACACACCATTGTTTGGCCTTACTTAAAGTTTGCAAACAAATTTCTTATGGATTTTAATCTTGCCTGAACAGATGCAGATATGGAGACCCACAAGTGGTCACCACAAAGTGTCGGTTTAACAGTTGTCGTGGTTTAAGCCTCTCAGCCACGCAGTTTGCTCACTCACTCCCCTCTTTCTTTCCCCCCGCTCCAGAGGGATGGGAAGGAGAAACAAAAGAATGCAACTCTCAGAGGTTGAGATAAGAACAGTTTAGTAACTAAGGTATAACACAAACCACTGCTGCTACCACCAATAATAATAATGACAAGAGAAACACAAGGGAAAATAATACAACTGCTCACCACCTACACCCAGCCTGACCACGCAGTGCACCCCCCAACCCTTCAGGGTCTCTGCCCTCCATTTTTACATCCTGGGCATGACGTGCTGTGGTATGGAATACTTCTTTGGTCAGTTTGGGTCAGATGTCCTGTCTGCCACCTGCCAGCTTCCCCTCTTCCCTGGCAGAGCATGAAACTCAGAAAGTCCCTGGTCAAACCAAAACATTCTAAGCAGTAACTGAAAACATCGGTGTTATCAGTGCTGTTCCCAGGCCAAAAGTCAAAAACACAGCGCTGCATCAGCTACCAAGAAAGAGAAAAATGACTGCTGCTGCTGAACCCAGGACAACAGTATAGCCTCATTTTCATGGTACATTTTGGTTTTGCCACACTACAATTTTTACAATTAAAGATCTATGGTAATTTTAGGTAATGGTCTCAACTCTTCCTTATTCTTCCTCCCTCTGATCCTCCTGTCATTCTACATAAATTCATGAGATGAAGCAAGCTCTGCCCTGACCTTTGAGAACACAAGATCTGAGCTCATTTTCATCTGATCCTGTAGGCTGTCACCATCCTGGACACAGCACTGAGCAGCACCGGCTTGTGCATTCCTACCTGCTTACAGAAGACAGATCCTCATGTCAGCAGTTTTCCCAAAAAGAAATCCAGTAACAGCAGCACAAAGCCATTGTAACACATGGCTTGAACAGCAACTTCCTTCTATCTGAATAAATGGAATACTGGAACAAAGAAACAGAAAGGGGAGTAGAAATCTGAGTTCTTTCAAGAATGCATCCATTTCAACATGGAGCAGGGGACTTTGGTTTGCTTTTAAATAAAGGGTACTAACTTCAGAGTGTAAAAAGAGAGACCTAGCAAAAATTTAAATTAAAAAAAACCCAACATGATAAATCTGGCTGGCCTCCTACAAACACAAAGCAAACTGTCATTAAGTTACCCCTCTATGCATAGGAATTGAAGTTGAGCCCAGTCTCTCTCCTTTTTTCACACAGGATTAGGTGATAAGTTAGCCAGAAACAAACTAAAGGAGCTCCAAACCCACTCCTTATATAGCAGGTATTTTTGAAAGCTCCATTCTGTCACTTACTTTGGCAGTTGTGAAGAGAATCTGTCCCATTTTTCCATATCATCTTTTTCCTTACAGTACACTGACTTTGAGGGGGTGCAGCTCTCCTGACATCATCACACACCCTGGAAGTCGAGGCATTATGGCAAGGCCTACATCTTTGGCATTTCTGCAGTTCCCCTAGTATGACGATATTAAGAAAAAAAGCCTCATAAGCAATCCAAAATTGCAGACAGCTCCCAACTGAATAAGTATTTGAAAAAGCAACCAACATCAAAACCTACTCAACAGGAGGGTAATGTATGTAATGACACGCTGCAGTTGCAGTGAAGAGAAGGAAAGAACTAAACTTCTGCTATCAGTGCTGACTCAACCACATTCTGGCTGCAGGATCCGATATCCTTCAAGATACTTCAGTTTCTAGGGATGTCCCTAGCACAGTCAAATGCCTTACTGCACAAATACATCACCTAGAATCGAGACAAAAATCTGTGTTCTTGAGACCTTAAGAAGATGACTGATACCCTTCAGGGGGTCAAGACAGGAGAAGAGTGGAAAATAACAGGCATTAAACAGGGTTTTTTGTTGCTAAGGGCAAGTGAGATCATATCAAGACTGAGCTGCAGAAAATAACAAATTTGTCCAATTTTCTCATCTTCTGTCTTTCCTGGACTGAAAGCTATGTTCTCTTACTAGTACCCTTCTCGTTCACTTCAAACAAGCAATCAAGCACTTCTCAACAAACAAACAATCAGAGGCCTGAGTAATGCAGGCAGCAGCCGGGGAACAGCAGGGACATCTCCCTTGCTGTTACGTTCCAGCACTGCTCCTAGCCAGAGGCATCACGGGGCAGCAGGGACCTCCTGCGCTGCAAGTAAGATCACATCTCAGGTTAGACAGAGAAAAGACAGTCAGGAACAGAATATTCAGCTATAATGAAGTCAAATGAATGCTAACAAAACCAAAATTACATCCTACATCATACATCTGAGCCTTCTTCATAGTATTTGCATGTATGCATCTGTGTTTGTAAGCTACATGCACACACATATATATAATCACATACATGCTAAATATGTTCCCCAAAAATAAGCTTTTACACTTCCAGACCCATACCACATCAAATTGCACAACCTTCACAGCCAACTCCTATGCTCATCTACTGAAACTAACTTTTCATGATATGTCTGTCTGCTGGGAGGGCTATACTGGTTTGACTCAAACTCGCACTGATTAGCCCTACACCACCAACAGTCATTCTTGCCTTTATCCAAATTAGTACATCAGCTAAACTATGGAGAGAAGGTCACTTAACAGATCCTGGACTGGATAAACTATTGATAAAAATAAGATGGCACTGTCACTGTATTTATCAGTAGGCTCAGCTTAGTTTCATCCTTTATGTCTTTGCTAGGTTTTGCAATCTGAGTATATGATTAAAAGATAAAGCTTATTTATACACCTGAAAAAGTTTATAAATACTAAAAATCATCTGATGAAAACTTTAGAAAACAATATACATATCTCACTTTTTCTGCTCATTGTTTATTCTTCTGCATAATAAACTATACAGAGACACACATACATACAGCAACAATCATATTTCACTAGAGAGCTCTTTCTACAGTCAGTACTCATAGAATGACTGACAAAGAGAAGCATGAACCATTATTCCAATTTTGGACAGCAGGTGTGTGAGTTTGACATTGCAGATATGTATCAGTAGGGTGAAAGTAGAGGAAAAAGAGGGATCTTGAGAGAGTAGTAATTACAACTAGCTGGCACTGAATGGAACCAGACCAGCTGGCAGGACCAATGCTTCCTACCCAAGCTCTTGCCCATCACATCCATATGTTTATGGGAGGCTGAGAGTTACCTCATTCACCTTCTTTCCTCACAAGACCTTTTTTGCATTACATAGAAGCAGATTACTCTCACAGAAAATACATGAAGTAATACTGGAATTGTCAGAGTCCAAATGCAAGAACAGATTTGTCAGAGTATCACAGTAGCCTCTTCTGCCACATAGCTGACTTGGGGATTCATCCACCCCGTCTGATACACAATTACAAAATCAGAGGTCAGCATAAGCCAAAAGTAAGGGGGTAAGAAGGGACAACATCGTCCTCACTCCGTAGTCTTTAACAGCTCTGCCTTCTGTATGCAGACACACAATCCAAAGATGTGGGCTAAGACAGAGAAGAAAGCACATGAGAACTTCACTTGACTCTCTTTTCTCACTTCTAGAAGCATACTTTAGAATGGAATAATTCATAATAGCTATGCCCACACCACTGTTCTTACAGACCCAGAGCCCACATAGGACTGCTGTCCCCTAGCTAGAAGGACCAGCAAGGCCACACAGGTTCTGCTGAGCTGACTTCCAGGAGATGGATCATACCCTGAAAAACCATTTTCAGCTGTCAAAAACAGTGGTATGAAACACTTCTTTAAGCGCTGCTTCTCCAGCAGCTGAAAGCATAAAGATCTTTGAAGAGAGGGGCGTTTGCAGACCATACTGTTTGCAAGCTGTCCAGGAAATGAGTGTTTCCTATAAAAAACAGTGCTCAAACTACAAGCCAAGATGTTCAGAATCTCTCCTAAGCCATTTGATTTCTTACAAATGTTACCTATCTTCGACTCTCACTGAGCTGCATATCAAGACCTCTCATTCTACAAATGCAGTTACAATGGTGTTTGAATGTTGAGTGCTTTATATAAGCCTACAGCATTTCAGAAACAAGTATCTCTCACGTTCCTTATCATCTAATTAAAAAAAAAGGTTTTCTAGTCCCACACCACTATTTTGAAAAACATAACATTGGAACATGACATACATTGCAATAAGAAGAAACCTTTTGTGTCCAAGTAATGAGCACATGCAGACCAAACCTGGATTATCACAGCCTAAGTGGATTTTTCTGCAGTTTGTAAAACCCTAGTATGAAAAATATCGATATAAAAAGGGAGGGCTGAGCCTCCCTAACTTTTTCATGTATTTAATTTTGGATGATGAGAACACCCGTAGGAAAAGCTCAACCAGTAATGAAATCTGTAGTGAAAAATGACCACCCAGAAGTAAAAGTAGTCATACACAATTAATGAATTCACTCAGCCAGACAATAAATCAAACCAGCAAACCAAACTCTCTTAATCATGCAGAGGAACATTTTTCAGTGCTTAATATTATACTTTGCTCAAGGCCTACATTACCAATTGGTTGTTTCTTTAATTCTTAACCATTTACAATATAGTTTAATGGCATTTAAAATTTAAATGTCATTCCAGAAAATAGTTTAAGAACATATTGTTCTTTCCAGGATTCTAATTCTTAATGAAACTAACATCAAAAGATTTACTTTACGGGTCAAAAACGCCTGTAAGTATTCCGCAAGTTATTACTGCATGGACAACTAACTTTCCAGAAGGGGTCCTAGCTCTTCCCTTTGCAGGTCAAACTTGGTAGAAACAGACATTCAGAGAGTTATAACTGCCGGGAGCTCTCACACTTTCTTTCCATCAGGGACCCACGGGGCCCTTGGGTACATACCAAAGTTTCGTTAAAGACATTTTGAAAATTTTCACTTACTATTCAGTATCATGTGCAGCAACGGAGTAAACAAAAAGAAACTAACTGAAAAAGCTCAAAGGCCATTGAGAAAAGAAATGGCAGCTTGACTGAAGGCTGAAAACCCAAGGCAAACTTCCTTTGCCTTTCAGCTGCGTCTTTTTCCCAAAAGCTCATCTACTATCCCAAACAGTTCCCTCATCTTTCTCCAGTTTTCACAAAAAAAAAATTGTAATATCCAGATACTGCTTCTGTTGAACTTTGCAACTGCATATGTAGCTCCTGCTTCAACGCAGGAGGCTCTTCGTGCTTCTACATGTGGTCTTCATAGGAACCCATCATCAAATTTAGGTAGAAGAGGAAAATGCCAATACCACTCACCTAGAAAGACTGGATTCTCCGCAAGCTCCAAATGGTGCTTCCACTTACAACCTTTGAAATGTAGATAGCCACTGAAGGACAAAGCTGCCTGACACTTCCTGGCCTTCGTCATTTCTACCAGACTGTGCTGAAATCATGTATTGTTTCGCTTTTTCCCCTTGGATGCACTTTCTACACATCTGTGACCTAAACTAGCCCTAACTGAGCATGCAGAACTGTGCTGATTCTTCAGGCCTTTTCCAACAGCAGGGTCTAGCTAGTGCCAACTTCCAGTGCCAGCTTTGTAATGAAAGGTCACACAAATTTCTCTCTTCCAGATTTCCATTTTCTCAAGGAGGACAGTGAGGACAGCCCCTGTAAGGTGACTCATGATCAAAACCCTGCCACCAATTGCAATTATTGCAGCTATAACTCCTGACTGAACTTACTAATCGTGCTCTCTGCAAAGCAAGACCTTTAATTTGACATAAATCCTTTCAAGTCACCTCCAAACCTGGGAATAAAACCAATTCTCCTCCCCCAACGGTTTCAACAATAGCCAGAACCTTCCCTGCATGCAACAAACGGCATATGTACACTCATTTGTAATTGATATACCATTTCTGAGCCAAGTTTTTGAAAGGTAGTTTCCACCTGCATGCATACACTGCTGTGATCAAGTCTTTAGCCCACACTTACCCAACATTTATCAAAATTGCATGCCAGCACCTACAAGTCCAAACCAGGACTCTACCACATTAAGCCCTGTACAAATACAGAAAAATAAATGCACGCTCTATATCCCAAGAAGCCCACAAATACAAATTCAAATATGAAGGGGACATATCTGTGCTTGAGCATAAAATCCTGTATAGCAGGCAAATTCAGAGGTATGTGAAACTGTGCACCAAGTGAGCAAAATCAGGTCTAAATGCAAACATGGCACCCTGGTGCTGCTTTTAAAATTTTGCCTGCAGTATTACTGGCATGCAGTCTGGCTTGAAGACATACATACAGTCTTTGAAACAAAAATTTTTCCAGGTATCTTACAATAAATAAGTCAACAAACCCACGACCAACACCAGAAGTTTAACTAAACACATTTTAAATAGCAGCAAGACAAACCCCTGATGCTCATCAGTGAAGGTAAAGCACAAAACTAGCTTCATCCTTTTCTAATACAACTTCTGGAGGGATGGTGAATGCCAGCTTGGAGCACGGCCTGGATGCTGCCAGTTGTATTCAGCCCTGCATATCAGCAGAACAGCAGGAATAATTCACTAAAGCAAAAAGTACTGCTTTTGCTCAAAAAAGGCTTAACATCCTCAATTCATCAGGCCCCATACCAGACCAGCAGGAATTAAAAGGGATGAAATATAACCGGTGATGAGGGAAGGGAAGGAAACCTCCAACGATTATTTTGTAAACCAGCTTATGTTAGGCAAGGCAATAAGCCTGCTGCTCCAGCAGAAGCTGCCCTGTGCATTCTTACCCCAGCAAAGCTTGCACAGTTGCAGACAGCCTGCTCCCCGCATAGTCAGTGGAGAGCATTCCTGCAGAACTACTAGTAGGGAACACAGGCAGATTTCCATCCTCTTTCTGTGCCCCAGTTTCCCCATCACTCAAATGTGTGTGCAGGCACACAAAGTGGAGAAAACAGACTGGCTTAACTGGCTTTGGATATAACTAGTGTATAAATCCTGTTTTCCATCTCTGGATTATAGTCAAATTGCTCAAGTAAACTTTGGGGTTACCTGTTCTGGGAAGTCTTTGAGATCAATGAGGCCTGGAATTTTCAGGGCAATGACAAAAGTCTAGTATTTTCACTCAGTTTTTGGCTAGGAAGACATCTGGAATACAGAAAGATAAGATTTTCCTTTTGAATAGCACGCAGTCAGGCCAAACCACTCAGCGCCTTTTGTATACCTCTAGGCTAAAGCCAGTACTGAAATTTCCCACAAAATTCTTACTATGGAAAAATAAAATTAAAAAGTTGATGAATATATATCCTTGCCCTTGAGGCCCCTGAAGGAGATCATGTTTCGTTACCTCAGTTTTTCAAACGGAAAAGGGAGAAGCCCATGATGGAGGTCATTTCCACCATGCACTACCAACAGCACCAGTAACAGGATCTACTTTTCCCATATCTCAGCCTCACGTTTTTTAAGTGTCAGATCCTTCTTACCTCTTTTGGTTGCTGGTGCCTCAGGGCTTAACAGAGCTGCTATACGTGCTGGAGTGCTGGCAGCCACGGAGCTGCTGGACAGCTGCTGTGAGGAGAGTGGCCAGCCGGTTCCAGCCGGTTCCAGCCGGTTCCGCAGCGGCCCCACCGCAGGCAGCCCCCGCCCGACGGCCAAGACGGCGACGCCAAAAGCGCTCCAGAACGGGCAGGACCCGCACCGGCAGCGAGGAGCGAGGGAAGAGCGCGAGGAGCAGCTCCGCCGGCAGCCATGCGGAGCGGGACGAGGGGCAGCGGCAGCGCGGCCGCCAGAGCGGCGATCCCCCACCCTGCCCCCGGGAAGGCGTGAGGAGGAGCGAGGGTGGAGAGGGACCCTCATGGCCGGACACAGCCCTGGTCACCGTCAGCATGCACTGCCCCAGGCACAGGAGCTGGGAGCGAAGGAGCACAGTTGAGCATGGGGTGAAAACGTGGCGTTAGGTGGTTTAGTTTTTGCCTTTGTTTCTCACCATCCAATTCTACTTCTAACTACCAGTAAATTACATTAATTTTCCCTAAGCCAAATCTGTTTTGCCTATGTCAGCAATTTGCAAGTGATCTCATAGTCTTCATCTCAACCCACATGCTCTTTCATCTTATTTTCTCCCCCGTCCTGTTGAGCAGGGGGAGACACAGTGGCTGGGTGGGCTGCTGGCAGTAGCCTGACTCAGCCCACCACATCAAGTTAGCCTGGTTTGCAGGCATGCTGTCAGGATTGAAGAAAACTGCACAGAAACCCCAAAACAAACACACAAACCAACCAAAACAAGCAGTCACCCCCAAAAAACCCAAAACAAAACCCACAAAAAAACCCAACAAACAAAAAACCAAACGCACAACCAACCCAACAACAAAAAAAACCCCCCCCCCCCCCACCCAAACA
>JAOEHX010072839.1:0-11496 GCA_025448015.1 Bolborhynchus lineola | reverse complement strand
TGGCAGGGGGTTGGAACTGGATGATCTTAAGGTCCTTTCCAACCCTAACTATTCTATGATTCTATGATTCTATGATTATGGATGCTATTTAGCACCTTGTACCTGCATGACTAATGAGTTTGTTTATGTATCTGCTGCAAAATTCTCATCTAGCTTTTGACTGGGAGAGCTGTTACAATGACCATGCAACACCAAGCACAGAGGTATGTGACCTTTAGGACCCCATGACACATTATAGCATGGCTAACAAGAGGGATAAAAAAATGTTCCTTTGTAGGCTGGGAGAATTTGTCCTGGGCTGTGAAAGAGTTTCATAGGAGGCCTACAATAGCTTTTTTCTTTTTCCACTATATTAATAGAATCCAAGGTGAAGTTGTTAAAAGTACAGGCAGACACGTTTTTCTTCAGTCTTTTAAGGTAAGTGAAGTTTAATAATTTTCAGGTATCTGTCAAAATTCAGACTTTACATGTTAGGTAAAATTGTGATAGCATCTCTAGCGAAAAACATATCCTTCTGTAGTTAAGCACCACAAATACCCTGATGCCTCAGCCTCAGAAGACACAACCTTATCTTTTCTCCCACCCCCCACGTCCCATTCCAGCCCCGGTGCAGGTCTTCAGCAGCAGCTCTCCCCTGTGCACAGTTTTATTCAACTGGAGCTGGAGTCCTGGCTTAGTGATGAGCATAAGGAAGTGAACTAAACATACTAGCTCCAGCAATGATTCTTAAAACAGGGTGGTTTTGGCACCCTATTTGGCACAGCTACCTAATGCCCATAAAGAAAAGCATTAATAGTTCTTCCTTCTTCTTTCTCTTCCGTTCACCTCAACAGAGTGACCCTTACTTACTTTTCTGTAACTGAGGGTCACTGTTATGGTCACAATTCTCACTGCATTGCTGCTTTGCTTTCTAAGGTTATAATAGTAGATAATATACAGCAGCATAAGACTTACTATGAGCCAGTACCTTGGTACTTAGTCTCAGATTCTGAGCAGTTTGTGCAGTCCCCACTGCAGCATGTGATGTTGGTCACCATCATACTACACAAAGCAATCCAACATAGTCTTTTCTACACTCATAGTTTCGGTTGTCTGGTTTCCTGATCCTGTACTCACACTGTGAAGCTCCTCCAGAAGCAATATATCACAGGTTTTGTTACAGAAAACAGACCCAAACCAGTATTTTGGAGTTGCAGCACAGGGTTGATTAATCCTTGGAACCTGGCAAGAAAGTGAGAGACATTGCTTCTCCATTGAGCTTAGCCAGCAATGAGCTGGTAAAGCTTTTCTAGTTCAGAGGATGTCAAGGTGTGTGCAGTATTCCCCACATGAGCTTCACAAAGGTAATTTCTAGGAAGATAAGTTGTTCATCATGTGTTGTCAGAGAAAAGTGGTGGGGAGGGAAATGTTCATTCAGCATTGTTTCATGGGGTTTTTGCAGTGAAATATGTGTATGATAATGGCAATTCTACCCAAAATGATAAAAAAGACTAATGAAAAGTGATGTACTGTTTTGAAATGTCTTTCTTGTTCATCTTGCACAGGGAGCCGGGGGGGACATGGAGGGAGCCAGGGACATGCAGATGCAGCTCCGGGCAGCATCAGAGCACGGGCAGGGCTGCAACTGATTGGTGTTATGCTCCTTCCTTCAGCCTCATCAGAGCACACAACACTTGTTTATGAAATGCCAGCAGTCATTAGTAATTATCCTATGTGTTTTCAAAGGTACAGAGTGTTTTAAAATCCTGCTGATTGGCAGGATTTTGGAAAACACTTGGGAACTGCCTCCAAAGCTGCCTTTGGAAAGGAAACTGTCATGCTGCTCCTAAATGTGCATGTGATACCTTTCCTAAATGATGGGTGCAGCATGATCCTGGTCACATGCTTAATTGTTTGATGCTTACAGGGGTCCAGCATTGTTTTCTGGCAGGAATCTGGTTTTGCCTTTGCTGCCCATGCCTTTTCCAGCAGAAGCTGAACAACTGAACAACTGTGCAACATACTTGAAACTACAGATAGTGGTTCGGGAAACTAAATATATTAAATAGTCTTTCAGGAAGGGATGGAAGGGCCATGTATCCCACTGGTCTGAGACAGCTCAGGACAAATCCAATTTTTGACAGCTGTGAGCATCCTCTGAGTGTGCAGAAGAGCAAGGGGGTATCCAGCAGCAGCAGTGGAGCAAGGCTGAGCTGTTGGACTTCATTGTTCTGAAATATATGATATTCTTTTCTTGTGCAAAAACAAAGAGAATTAGTTTTAGAGCACTGTACCTGACATTGAAAGGACTCTTAGTCTGCACTAACTGTATCCCTTGAATTCTCATTTGGTAATGGAAAGTATAAATTGGATGATAAATAGTGCTCCATTCTTAAAAAAAGACATGCACCCATTTACTTTTCTTAATTCAACTTTTGGAATTTTCATTTAATATATTAATTCCATGGTCTAATCCATCTCCAGTTCATACTTTCTTGTCTAGTGGGTTTCATTAATTGCAACACCTTTAGCTGTTGTTTTGTTTGTTGATTTTGTATTTAGATAATAGAGGACAATTCAGCATGAAGCAAATTATTTTTCCTTTCACATGCTTTAGGTTTTGCTTTTTTGTTTCATCTTGTAGTTTTTAAATGAATTCTACAAAATAGCTGTAACAATATGGAAGGAGAGAAAGACCAAAGTAAACATTGATCAGTGTAATAATTTATGGTACCAGTTTAATAAGTGGTGTGACATGAGCAGTTCATCATCCATTTGTCATGTTTTGATAGTTTGATACCTGAATTTTTAACACCACTGCTAGCTTTGACATAATAAAGGACCTGCCAACATTCCCATTAAATCTAAGATATTTTAGAAGTTTCTGCTTTGGCTATAAATAGCAGTATTTATAATCTATAAATTATTATGCAGAGTAGCAATCTATGAATTGCTTATTCCAGTAACTATAAAAAAAATAGAGTTTGACATTTTTGAACTTCAGGAGGACATCTTCTTCTTTCCAGTAAGAAAGACTTATGGATACTTTTCATCGTGTCCACCGTAAAAAGTTTATAAACTAAGAGACAGCTCCTGGACTAAAATAAGTCACTTTAATTTTACTGATGGTGAGGAGACAGCAATTTACACTAAAAGGTTCTGATGAGAGTTGTCTTGAGATGTAGTTTGCTGGCAAAATAGCTTCAGGCTAATCACATATGCTTCCAGTAGCTATAGTGTGGTTATAGTCAGGGAAATGAATGTACAAAAATAGGATCTGAGCTTCCACGTTTGCTTTCAACAATCCTGTCTCAAGGACTACACAGTCTGTTTTGGTCAGCACAGAGGTCACACTGGATTCTGGTGACTGAGAGTCTTTCAGCTGGGCTGCAGATGATAATGTCAAGTCAAATTATTTCTGCTTCTCACATCACTTTCTTCTGATTTAAAAAATACTGTGTAGCAGAATAAAACCCCTTACATTCCCCAGCTGTCTGACTTCACCATACCATCCATATGGAGCCTAGGTTGTCAGTGAAATAAAACAGAAAAATGTTTCAAATAGTTATGATAGATGTCCAGGTTCTCCGTGTTTGCTTTTCCTAGTGAAATCCACTTCAAATAAGGTGCATGTTAATAATTTCAAACATATGGCTGGTTTAGCCACTAAGTTTTTTGAATGCATCAACTTCTGCAGAATATTGCTAGGACATAGTGCCTTGACGTCAGTGCTTGGTGGTAGGTACCAAACTTCTTTAGAAGTAGTGGACATCCTTATCACTGTGTTTTACAGCTTGGAGAAGCACGGGGCAGTGCGGAGAGCAAGTAAGGGGAGAATGAAGGGGGAATGTTCTCACTTGAATGCTTTTGCAATAGTCTTAATCTGTGGAGTTTATTTTTGTGAAGATATCTGTAAAGAGAATATACCCATTCCCACAGACAATAGCCTACAGCATCATTGTTAACAAGGTACAATGAAGGTCCCTCACAGTGGCAAGTCTGTGTCAGCTTGTTGGCTCATCACATTCTGCATGTTTGAAGCCCAAGTTAGGAAGAGCAGACATGAGAGCAGAGCAGGCACAGGGCTCTTGTGGAAAGATGACATTGCTAGCCATCAAGACTAGTTTAAAGTGTGGTTTGTTCCTACAACATTTTTCAACTTCTTAGCCTGAAACATGTGTCCTCTCATTATTTCTGAAAACTATATAAATACCTGTAATGTCTGAAAACTGGAATAGCTTCACCTTTTTGTTTTTGCTACTTCAAAACCCATAAAAAGAGTGACATAGAAAACAGAAAATGTGGGTAATGGAAAAATAGTGAAACAAAACTGGTGTGCTAAATTCTATTTTTATCCACAGCTCCTAAGGAATTGCAATGAAAAGGGTTTGTGATTATATTTGTCTTACCTGAGGTTATAGGAATTTAATATACTGTCTGTAAGATATTAAACATCTCTGTTGTGACATTTGATCTCTATGTTGATAGTTTACTACTGTAGCTCACTTAGAAATGAGAAAAGGAACTTTTAATAGGAAATCTAAATTTAAATTTAATAGGAAATTTAAAATCTAACTACTGTTTGTTGGGTTTTCAGCAACTGGATCATTTAAAAGCTCCATCTTTAGTAAGAAATAATGACTTTCTTTATTTAGAGACTATTAAAAATGCTCTTGAGGTATCTACTGAATATCTCAACATTGCAGATAAATCGGTAGCAGACTCAAAATTAGTTCTGCACAGTTATATATTACAATATGTTCTGTATTATGGTGCATGTAATACATCTCTTGTACACTTGCACGTTAGGGAGGAAGAGATAGAGTCTGTTTTCAGAGCTGTTTCTAACCCCCTGAAAATCTGCCAGGATTTGTCTTTGAAGTACAAAGTTGGTTTATTTATATGTTTACGGATGGTCTCCAGTAGGCTGAAGATGATAGTTTTTGTGGCATTTTTCTCTTTTGGTGTTGTAAATGCCTTATTTATATATCCAAAAGTAATTAGAAGAGAGGTGGTTGTTTGTCTGAATTTTAAACTAATTAAACTGACCTAATTCCTGTCAGAAATAATTAGGATAAAAACTGCACTCCCCAAGAAACTTTTCAAGCTGGAAAACTGGGCACCGAGGCTGAGTGCTAGAGCTGCTCCAGGGGAGCAGCCACACGTGGTGTGGCTAGCTGTAACCTGTGCTGGTGCCTGTTACTGACACTGTTGGCTCTATGATGCCAGAACCATTAAGCTACTTGCTTTGTAAATTAAAAAGTGTGCTTTTAGTCCAGTCAGTTAACTTCATGCATTCCCAGATGAATCAGGTCCTCACTGAAATTAATGGGAACCTCTCAGTCACAGCAAGCATTTGCTTTAGTGCATTGCTGCAAGCCAACGCTGCTGTCAGTCCACTTGCCCTGCTGGCTCTGCCTGTGATCACTTACACATCTCCTGTAATTGCTAGTGGGATTCATCAACCAAGGAAAAGGACTTTACAGCCTTTGGAATGGCAGTGAACTGATCAGGTGTTGGAGTTTTTCCTCCAACACACATAACTATGAGTATTCACTAGAACTTTCCGCAATACAGGGATGGCTGCGTCTTTGCTTCAGAAAATAGTTTTGTTTTAAGCTGAAATTGATAAACTCATCTCCTTGTTTGAGCAGATCTATAGGGCTGATCCAAGCCAGCTGAATTTGTGAGGAATACACCAAGATGTCATTGCTTTTACTGTTGGAGGACATTAGTTATGCAATGTAAAGAAAAAAGAGGGAGGGAGAAAAGCAACAGCAGGGAGGAGAATGGATGGTCTGTCACTGGTATGATGGCAAATACCAGCATGCCAGGCTCTTTTGTCTGCATTAACTGCAAGCATTATGTAATATTTTGTCTTCTTTGGCCTTGGACCTTGTAATTTAGAATAACATATAATAATAAAGGAGCATTTTGAGTATTTTTACTAGAAATACATCAGGCTGTCTAACAGTCTGGTGGCATCAATAATTCCCTATTAAGCCCTCTATAGCCATTATGATTTGTTTTACTTTTTTTTCTAAGTTAGTTTCCAGGCAACCAGTAAGAACTGAATTACATTAAGCTATTAATTCAGGATTGCACGCCAGCTCTGGGTTCTGCAGCCGATTTGTTCCTCTTGCATACAAGTTTCCTCATAAAACCCCTTTTATTGGTTTAATCTTCAGTGGTACCTAGCCCAGAGAATTGATTTTAAAATGGCAGTGCCTATACTTGCTTTTGGTTCTTGCTTGTTTTTAATGCTTGCTGGTTGGTTTATTTTTCATGTGTACTGAAGCAGAGATTCATGAGGAAGGTTTGGTGTTAGTGCCATAAATATATACTGTTATCTACTAGTATATTCTTCAACACCATGTAATGTATTGACTCATATTAAGATCTGAATTAAGATTACTCTTGTGATTAATTTCCTCATGGTGTTCAAGTTGGAAGATTATTTATTAAATTGTAAGACCTCTCTCTAACAAATGGAGAAGTGTGCTGTCCTTCTAACAAATGGAGAAGTGTGCTGTCCTTCCCCAGCTGCTATTGCAACCCCCCAAAAGATTAAGAACGCTTATGATGCAGGATGTGTTTATGGGATACCCTGAGAGCTTACTCTGGCCATTAACTGCAAATTCCCCTCTAGCCTTTTATTGAAGAGAACTAGAAAATATAGTTTTTTCTGTATACATAGTCTGGAAAAATAAAATGTGGGAAATACTTTCAATGGCTGGAAGCTTGAAATCAGAACCAGAGTATAGTTTTTTTAATTTGAACAGAAATAGGCAGATATCATGTCAAGGATTCCTTCTTTTCAAGGAATACATGCATTAAGAATACTTGTATGGAAAGTATATATATTTTTATTAATACTTGTATGGAAAGTATATATATATCAATAATGCAAAAATAAAGCAGCAGCACTGATTAGACATAGCCACCCCTAGTGTGACATGAAAATCTTCACAGATACTTAAAAGGAGTGATTTTTGTGTTATGTTCCACTGTTAGATGAATGTTGCACTGGCAAAAGGAACTAGACTGGAAGTTTGATAATGAACTTCTCTACTTATTCTCTGAGCAAGGTCAGAGAGGCTGAGTTCATTGGATTTCCTCCCAGACTCAGCTGAAAGGAGGTATCTACTGGTGGGGTAGAAATTTTAGGATGAAATTGTATTTCTGTTTTATTGTAATAAAAATTATAATCTATGAGTTATAAAACCCAACATGTATCCTGTTTTGAGCTATTCTGTTTTATATAAAAGTTCAGAAAAGTCATCATCTATTCCAGAACCTATATGCATTACAACCAAACTTCTGCCATCCAACTATATGTACTTTGTCTCAGTCTTTGTATCGGTGTCAGTGAGGAGGTCTAGGACACTTGAGAAGTTATGTTGGTGATTTTTGGTGAGGCTACAGCTGGAATAATCAATCTTTAACAGAATTTGTCTTTATCCACTACCAAAAAATAACAGCAACAAGAAAGTAAATAAATTTAATGCTCTCTATTACTGAAAACAAAGCACCAAGAAAAAGGCCATTTCAGATAAAGATGCTGTGGCTTTTGTAAAATAGTTGACTTAGAATGGAATTTTTGAAACAACGATTTTATTAGTATCTATTAACCTCACACACACTAAACCCTATAGTTTTGAGTTGTTTCCAATTTCTGTTTTTTAGAGATCTGTGATATGAGTCTGAATCATAAAGGGGACAAATCCAGACCAAAAAAGATAACCACATCTTCCTAAAACTTCACTTGAAAAACAAAATAATTAAAGGACTGCTGTTTATAAGCAGAGCATATAATATATGCTCTTCCCTGAAGAATCCATAAGAACTTGTGTAGCTAAAAAGGGGTTTTATGCCTCATCAGTTGCTCAGATATCTCGGAACAATTATGATCACCAGACTAAGGGTTTTTAACCCCTTTTACATTTATCACTCAAATGAAGAGTGTGTTGCCATCCTGAGGACCTGTGGTTCTATCAGCAGATCAAAGAAACCTCCATGGTCAACACGTTGAATCTAATCACGTTCTCTGTTTCTGGGACATAATTTATTAAACATTTTCATCACTTTCAACTGTGCATTCATACCTCAACAGACTTATGTTTGTAATTAGGGGAATTGTTATTCACCAGCAGAGATAAAGCTGGCAAAAAGACACCTTTCAGCAACATAATTCAAACGTCATGAGTTATTACCAGTTCTGGATTAATAGTACAGTTATTTCTTTCACTATGGCTTAGGAACATGTCTCCTGTTAGAAAACTTTGGAAATTGCTCAGAAATACTGAGCAACAGCTACTTCTGGTTGTCCAGCTAAAGAAAATCAGATGTATGTAAAAGAAAGTGAACCCACTCGAAGATCCACGTTCGGTAATGAGATATTTTTATTTAACAAAGTCTGTAACAGATGGTGTTTCTAAATTTTGAATATTAGGGCTGGTTTTGAAAGAGGCCTCCACACAGTCTGATGTATTGCAGATGAGAATTCATATTTAAGATATAGTTAAGAGCTAATTGTGCTGCCACTCCTGATTGCACCAAGGCACTCAGCCACTCTGCAGGTGGCTGGCTGCATTGTGAAACCCCTCATGTCTGCAGCCACTGCCACAAAAAGTACTGGCCTGTGTATGGGGCTCCTATTAATGACACCTGGAAGTTGTAGGTGGTTTAAAAAAAAATGTGTTATTTTGTGCGCTCTGTAGAAGGTCTCTTCATGTATCAATATTTTCTTAGTCGTTGTGATATGAGACTATTTTACAGTTGGTTAATGGAAGGTCTATGTTCAACACTGCGAACCTTATCAGCCAATTTGCTAATCTCACAAAAATAAATGTATTAATTTGAGAAGCTATGTTTTCCATAAATCCATTTTGCCCTGGCATTAAGAAGCAGGCTATGGTGATGCCAATCAAATCTAATCAATACCTTTATTGTTCGCCAGGGCTGCAAAAATGGAAACACCCAGTTTTGCACCAAATCCACTACCACAGGTGCCATCACAGCATGGCTGCTTTACCAGATGTCACCCCTTTGACTAACTGCCTGTGTCTCTGTTGCTTCAGCAGGAAGGATTGGTCTTCTGATGGTGAGAAACTTCCCACACTCTCCCCTATGCTTGTTCCAACCCCGTTTGTATTCATTTATTCAGCACTAACAGCGGTTGCTTTTGCTAAGTTGTTCAAACCCTTTGGTCTGCTTTTGTAAACACGCCCTTATTCTTTGAAAATAGTGGTAAGATTTTCTTCATTTCATTCCTGCAATCCTTTCTTAGTACCAGAGATGTGTTCTTTTTGTGTTCTTTTTATGTTCTTATTTTATGAGTATAAAATACTATGGTCTGCTTTTTCATAGTTTAATCTGTTATCTCCAAAAGCAATACAAGATAGCAAGGATTTTTGACACAGAAATGCAAGTGATCTAGATTAAAGATGACTATGAACATGTAATTCAAGAGAGTAGCTTTGGGGAAACATCATCAAGGAGAAGAGGAAGAAGAGAAATTTGAATTCAGTTGAATTTTAGTAACTTCAGATCGGTTTTGGATCATATTTACATGCTTTTCGATTTCTGCTATATTTGCAGGTTTTATGGTTATAGTCCTAAGTGTCTTGGAGCTCTGTGAAGTGGGAATGTTACTACTGAGCAGAAGATGAACTGTGTTAGCAAGAAATGAGATCGTTCCCCTGAGTCTTACACAGGAAAGCTGTGGAAAACCTGGAACTGAACCCAGGTCCTAGGAGACACAGAATGGCCCCAAAACCTATGGCATTATGGGCCAAAAACCACCAGCAGAAAGCTCAACTCAAGTTTTAAAACTCAATTAGCATGAAGTGTGGTGATGGAAATAGGTGCATTTCAGGCAAAACACTCCCTGCCTCTCACAGAGACCCAGGAGCTTTGCAGCTTTCTCTCTATTGCTTCTAGCAGTGGCTGAATGTGAGAATTTCATGCAGCTTCAGATTTAGAATGAAAGTGAGAAACACCCAGGGCACCAACAGGAGCCCTGGCAGGAGCTGGATTGATGGAAATGTCCCAAATTGATGGTGGTTTTAGGGTGGTTGCTTTCATTGTTGTTTGCAACCTTTCTGTGAATGCTTTTCTATGTATTTCAGGAGTAGGCACAGACTTCTTGCAGGTTGAATCAAGTAAGAAATTACGGTTCTTAAATGAAAACTGCATTTGTAAAATGAAAAATATGATGTGGTACCATAAAAACAGGACCATTGTGTCCTGGGGTCTTTAGATCTGACATTAAAAGTATGCTTTGGGGATTAATCATCAAATGACTTTGTCATAGTAATTTAAGTATTTTTTTTCCTGACTTAAATTATACAGCCACTCATTGTGAATTAAGTAATTTTAAGTAGTGCAACTGCTAAACTTGCCTGGATTGCCTATTGGCTTTCTAGCATTTGGCCTTTTGCTGGGTAATATCTACTTCTTCACAGTCCTGTTTTTCCACCACAGCCATGCTCTCTGGAGGCCTCTCCTCTACAAGCATGAGAGGGGACAGTTGCTTCATCTGTTTGCAAATACACAGAATCTGGCCCATGGGGGAATTTAATCTTCTCCAAATTCCAGCTCTTAATTCCTGTGTATATTCAAGGTCTGGAGCACTCCCAACCTACTTCAAGCATGGCCTCACACAACAGAATGACCAGGTAAAGTCATTGATTGAATACTTGAGATCCTGCTGATAAACCCAGGATGGAAAACCTGGACACCAAAGGCAAAGGTGGAGGTGGAACAGGTCTGTTTCCTGCAAAGATTGTACTAATAACCATTTTTAGCTTCTTCTGACTTCTGGATTGTTTTCCTTAGATGTGAATAATTATACTGGTATAGAATCAGAAAATGAACTCCTACTTTGATCTAGAGAATCTGAGCTTAGTTCTAGTGGGAATTCACAGGAGAAGTTTCAAGCAATTTATGTTTGAAATGCCTTTATAACTTTTGCTTCATGAAAACAGAGAGCGATACAAAATGACAGTAAAAATTCATATTTTGGAAATGGACATTCTCCTCTCTGGCTATAAAAAGTAAAGGTAATTTGTTCTATTTCAAAAAGATTGTTAGGTGTTACTGTGATTTCAAATGATGTAGTTTTAATGCTCAACACATCTTAATTTTGCTGGCTATAAAACATTCCTTTGATGGTAAGTTTGAATCAGAATTCATGTTTAGAATTATGGGTTTGAATTACAATTCATGTTTAGAATAAATGTCTTGGCTAAAAAGAAAAAAAACCTTGTGCAAACTCATGTGGTTTACTACAAGCCAGAGGTCAGTGGGCAGCCTTGTCTGCCATGTCCCAGCCGTGGCAAAGCTCAGGCCTTGAGAAATTCAGACAGCTTGGAGCTACCCCTCCTGATCTGGGACTTCCTTGTGTAATATTCTTACTGCTCAAATACGTTAGTGTAAATATGAAAGTTAAGAAGAAAACATAAGAAACACAAGAGAGTTTTTTCCTCAAGTGCTTTCATGGTTTAACTTTTTACT
>JAOEHX010072836.1:7189-35062 GCA_025448015.1 Bolborhynchus lineola | reverse complement strand
CCAGGTTGGACACAGGGGCTTGGAGCAACTGCTCCAGTGGAAGGTGTCCCTGCCCGTGGCAGGGGTTGGAAAATGGAAGAGCTTAAGCTCCTTCCCAACCCAACCAGTGTGTAATTTACTGACCAGTCACTCCAGCAGGAAGCCACTCAGACCCCCACAGGGAATCGTTCAAAGATGACCCCAGTGACAAGATTTAATGCAGACATTGGATTTTCCTTCTCAGCAGCAGTTCACAGTAAAAGCTATGATCCTCCTTCTCAGTGCTCTGCATACTGTCGCTTTGTGTACCCAGTCTTGGTACCCAGTATGGCAGCTCCAGGAAAAGCAGTTCCTTAGCAGAAAAGGCAAGCCAGGCTGAAAGGAGCTCCCCTTTTAGTGTCCCAAAAGCAGACTATCACAGGACTCCTCTCCTCCCATTTTCTCATAGTAAGATGGCTGTTTAAAAGCAACACTGTCTACTACCTCTGCCTAAGAATGTGAGAGAAGCTCGGTAAGAGAGCAGTGCTTTAGCACCAGATGGCACTGTTACCTGAAAATACACCAGCCCGTGCTTAGAGACACAGGAGAGGCTGGGCGGAAGCAGCAACAGGAAAGCAGACAGCATTTTGCCTGTCTATACATCAGGCAACACTTGTCACAGACAGGCTGTCTCAGCACTCCCGGGAAGCTGGGTCAGAGCCAGCAGAAAGCAGCTGTGAGGAGCACATCATCTCCGCAGACACCAGCCCCAGCTTGTCGAGAGATGCCCAGCTCAAGCAGGACCTGGAAACCTTGGTGGATAGGTGACCATCCGGGGGGAAGCAGGGGCTGTGCGGAGCTTTTTTGCAGTATCTTAGACCTGAGACAAGGTGTGAGATGCACTTAACTGCGAGAAGAGACTCCCCTAAAAAGCTCACCTGGATGCCAACACCAATCAGTGTGACACGGAGAAAACAGAAGCCCATTTCAGCCACCAGCGCAGATCCCTGCGATTCCCAGCAACCCATGGCCAGTTAAGCTGTGTTCTTCCTTGTGTGCAAGAAGGGTCTGCACAGTAGCTCTTTTCTTTACCTGAAGCAAAAGGATTCCTCAGACTGTTGCCATGGGAGGGAGATGGCATTACAATGCAGCAGGGTTTTCCACCTTGCTGGACCACGCTGGGGTTGCCATCTGGACACCATCAGTGATGTGGAGATTAGTCACTCACCACTCTGAATGGTGTCTGCAGCACACTGCCAGGCCTGGAGGAAAGAGTGGGGCTGCTTGAACCTCCATCTGCCTTTCCAGAGGCTAAAAAGGACGATGCAAGGAGATCTGTGTGACCAACCCCCTCCCGAGGCACAGTGCACCCACCTTTCTACATCTTTGGGAGTAGGAATACAGACTGGATCCATGAAAAGTACTCCTGAAGCAAACCAGTGAGAGCTCTTTGGCTGAGCCAAAGCTGGTCTCTGCTGGGCTGATGGTTAAGTGTGTGCTAAGGAATGAAGCATCCTCTCTCCCCTCGCAATCAGGTCAGTGTGAGCTGGAGGAACTCCTAATAGCCCGCAGCAAACATCCACCTTGCCAAACCCACCAGGGAACACAAGAAGGAGACATCTCAACAGAGAATCACTGTGTCTGCTCTCCAGCTGGTTAGCTCATGTGCTGCTGCTGTGAATACAAACCAGCCATTTAAATGAGCTCCTAATTGTTCACAGTTATTCAGAGACATCATAACCTGCAAGCAGCTTTAAGGCAGCAGGCAAATAAGAGACAAAGAGTGGTTGAAGATGCTTTAAGAAGATCCATATATTCATGTTTTCTGAGTGTCACAGCCTGCAGCCTCCAGCAGTGCTGCCCCTCTAACAGCCAGCCCCCCCAGACGTGTGCTTTGCATTGCAGGGGATGATAACCAAGGTTTCTGCTCTTCCTTGCTCCAGTTTTTGGACTGGCTCACAAATTAAAGCAGCAGTATTTTGGTCTCCCCCGGTCGTTCACAGTCTCTGCACACACAGGCAGTATGAGCAACACTATTTATAAAGCTGCTTAAGATTCTGGACACAGCCAGAGCTCTTTGATAGGATGTCAGCCATGCAACACCCGAACGGGGGAGGCTGACACAGGATGGTTGGTGTGGTACAGCCCAGAGCCTCCTCTACCACCCTCACAGCAGTCCCTTCCCCACAGACAGCCATGTTCCACAGTGGCTGCAATCTTCTCTCCTAGGAGACAGGGAAGATATTAGCCTTCAATCCCTAGAGTGGCACTTCTGGCTCACACATAGGACCTCAATGCAAGTCCAGCCTGCAGGGCAAATCACTTTAGGGGTCTGACTGCAGACATACCTTAGGGATCAATTCCCTCACATTCAACCATGTTTAGACCTAGAGCTGGAGCCCTGCCACAGAGCCAAAATACAACTTGAGGTGTAAGAACTGTAGCAAACCTGATAAACTTCGGCAGAATTCTTTTCTCAAGTACAGAGTCTCCTAGAGGAGACAAAATACCACTGGAAAGCCACTTATAAATAGCTGGAGCTGAAAGCACAGCAAATGCTGTGTCATGCTACAGTGCCAAGTCAGTCCTGGGCAGCGAGGGCATGGAGCTGACCAATCTCTCACAGCTCCTGCGAGCGTCCTGCCAGCTCCGAGCCAGAGCATCCCCCTGGAGAAAGAGTCCTGGTTGATCTCACAGGCAGTACACACTCCCCAAACACGCTGCAGTGCCTTAGTGCCCTGCTACAGACGGAATGCTGCATGGACAGACAGGCCGGCTGAAGCCCAAGGAGAAGAGGCAGAGCAGTGAAGTTCGTGAAGGAGATCAGGACCTGGGTAAATCTGCTAACTGAGCTGAGACATATGGGATGCTCAGGCTGGAGATGGGGGCAGCTTCCATGGCTGGTGATTCAGAGCACTCAAGGGAAATAGATTTAGCTCACAAAGACACCAGTACCATCGCTGCCTCCTTGTCAGGACCAGCCAGGGCAGTTTTAGGGTCATCCTTCCAGTCCCTCCTCGCACAGGGCCGAGGCAGGAGCTGGAGTCAGAGGTACACTGCCTAGCTGCAAGACACAGCCCGCGTTCTGTGAAAGCCTTCCGTTAAACAACATGCCTCCTGAACCACCTCAGTCAGGTATGGGTTTCAAAAGGCATAATCGAAGCCTTTACAACCAGTTCAAGTGCCCTCTGGAATACTACAGAGCCCACCTCCCATTCAGCGCAGTGTAGGTACCCCATGGGTGCGTTCACTCCTGACAAACAGCAAAGCCACTCCCCCAGCTCACACTGCAGAAGTCTGTGAATGCTACTGGGACAATGCAGCACAATTGCATCACTGCCCAAAAAACCTCAGCTGCATTTTCTATTCACTGAAAAGGTTTCAATTATCCCCCTCCACATAAATGCTGTATTGGCCATCACAAAAAGAAGGAACAGTCCCTGCTGAATCCATACAGCAGGCTACAAACCCCAGTTATTTAAGGACTGAATCTCTGCAAGCCCTGCACTGGAACATGCCTGCTTATTCAAGGGGTGAATTCACCACCTGTGGAATGGCTGGGGAAGCCTGAAACATCCTCAGCCTGAGCAGCTTTGATCCATTGCCTCCTGTTTGTACATCCCATAACACAAACCCCACCGATCTGCAATTCCCTTTAATAACTCTGAGACAGCCTCACCAGGGCTGGTGACAGCAGTGATGCAATATGGACTCAGAAATGTCAAACCCCTTCAGAGTCTGACTCTGTACTTGCAAAGCCCTGTTTCATCTCCTTGCACAGGTAAGTCCAGTGGGCTGACTTTTCCTTTCCTACCATCTCAGCCAGAGCACAAACCTTTCAACATCGTATTTAAAACCCATCAACGTGATCATACAACACTGCCACATCCTCCTGCCTGCAGGTGTTTTCTAGGCTGACACTTAAACCATCTACCATAAGCTCTTCAGATCTGTGCCAGCAATACAGAACAACACAGCATTTGCCCAACAGAACATGCAGCATCTGCATCCGAACACTGCTCTCCTCTTTGTGTCACTTCACAGGTATCCATTCAGTTATTCAGTGGCACATTTGATGTGACAGTAATTCCAGAATTATAGCTCTGGGAATCTTCTTTTCTCTTCCTTGGCAACAAAAAAGCACATATATAGATGGCTCACACAAGTCACTGAGCTGTAAGTAAATACTTGTATCAATTGAAAGCAGAGGAGCAATACAGTCAGATGTACCCTGGTTTTGTAGGCAGTTCCTATTCTAAACCTGGAACTGCCCCTTCACTAACAACTCTAAAAGGTCACCTCTTAGAGGCAAGGGAAGATTGAATGCCACCAAACTCACCCTGGAGCTCACTATCTTCTTATAACCGTCAAGGCCTAAAGTCTCAGAATGTTCCTAACTGGCATTTAAGACTGCTCTGAAGGATGAAAAGGAGATGGATCCTGCCAGTGGGTAACAAAGTAGGGAGAGCCACTGAAGTGCCCCCCTTAGGATTCCCTGGTCAGTGGAATTGCCTCCAGTCCAGCAGGATGGGTCAGGGAAGGGTCCCTAACACTGGGACATTGACACACCGGTTGGACACAAGGTCTTGGCTTTCCTGGGATGCTGACAGACAAATCAAACACGAGGGGTCGAGACAATCTCCCCCCTTCCACGTGCCAGTCAAATACTGTGCAGGTATAAAGTGTGTTTGTTCCCCCCAACCTTGCCACCCGCTCTCCCAAGGCCTGAGATGAGCTGAGGTCTTTCATCTCTGAGCATCCTCACTGCCTCCATGGCCTCTCTCAGGTGTAAACTGACTGCGTATAAGTAGCTCTGCTGAGGATGCTCTTAGAGGAATAAGGGCTCGCTCTAGAGAGCATGAGCAGAAAGCAATAAGAGCTCATTTGCCTCAAGTCAGCAGTTCTGCTCCAAACAGACACATAGCTGTCAGAGAGGCTTTTTCTTTCCCCGTTAAAGCATTTGCCTTTCACAGCAGAAAGGCACCAGATCCCTTAGCACAGATGTGACACTGAGTGCTGCACTGTACCCGTGCTAACACGCTCTTGGGAATACCTTAACCGAGAAGGAAAACCACTAAGGACAACTGATGCAGATAACCACGTACAAAGCCACTGATCCCTGTCCCTACAGTGGCAGACTCTAAACATGTGCTTTGTGCATCTGGATACCTTTGCACCAAAGCGTACAAACTGGTGAACAACTTATCAATAGCCTTGTCTCAAACCCAGCCAGCTGCCCTTGACAGGGAGCCTGTATTTCCTGGAACTGTAATTCACTTGATGTTTGCTTCCTAAAATAACCATTTTTTGAGGATAGATTGCTATGCATATATAGAGTAGGTAAGTGCATATTTTGCTTTAATATCAGGCTCTTTGTTATGTGCCATATCCAGAACATGTTCTTTGCTTCAGTGACTTCAGTTATAATGGAGGGATTTCAGCCCATCACAGCCCTGCTGAAACACTGAGCCATAAACACAGTTATAGGTTTGCAAACACTATAAAAGCACCCTCACAAGATGATTTAGAGAGCTCTGCTCCCCTGACAGCCAGAGCTGTGCTCAGCCTCCTCCCCCCTGCTTCCAGTAAAATGGAGCTTAACAGAGCTCTGCCCCCAACCAGCACTGCCAAAACGCCATGGTGAGGCAGGGGACAGGGCTTGCAGGCTGGAGACTGTGGAAGGCAGTGACGGGACAGCAGACTGCAGTCACTGAAAAGCCACATGGCATGAACTGAAGAGCGTTACCACGTCCATAAGCAGAACTGCTCCAGGATGCTGAGCCCCAGGCATGTCCTGGGAAGGTCCACGGGTTGCAAAGGCTTAGGCTGCACTAGGTGGTCATTCCTCATTAGATAGACAAACTGGGATCGTCCTTAAAGCCGCCCTGCTCATTACTGCCATTGTGTACCCCTCAGATTTGGCAGGCTCCCAGGTCCGATGCGCGATCTCCAGCCACAGGATGCTCCTATGCTTACAACAGTGATTTCTGTACTTGAATTAAGATTCCCCAACTTTGGAGGCTGTGCTATGTGAAAGGACTGTGTTACCAGCCACTGACACGCAGCTAGTGCTAGTACATGGTAACTATGCAAAAGCAAGTGCACTGTTAAATAAGTGGGCGATAGTAAGCCAAGAACATGGTACTTCTCCATTTGAAGGTGTACACTGCAGATACTCAAGTACATACTCAAGATACTGTCAAGATTAAAGGGTATGTTGAGTATACAGAAAAAGCAGCAAAAGGGATACTTTTGCTGTGAATATGACTGGCTATGCTCTTACCACAAGCTAAAAACCATCAGAAAGACCTTAAGGTCTGTTCCAACCCTAACTATTCTATGATCCGATGACAGTGACAGAATCCTGTAGTGAAAGGTCTTCAGCTGGGAGCACCTGCATCAGATTAGCCCCAGACTCATCCCCAACAGGCCCTGATAGGCTTTGAGAGACTTCTGAGATACACCAGTTCTCAGGTGTGCTTTAGGAGAATTCCCTCATGTCACGCCACCACCCAGTGAGCACAGAGCACCCTGTTCTCCACACAGGGCCAGCTTCCATCCCACTTAATTCATCTGCCTGGATTCATTCCTCATTACCCTGGACCCAGGTGCCTGGCTCAGCCAGCCAGGTATGCAGCATTCCCTTTATCCTGTCAGGTATTTAACAGTGCCTCACACCTTGCTGCTTCCCTCCTTTGCCATGGCCTTGGGCACTGAAGGCTGAGAATACAGATTTGTATGGAAAAAGCCCAGCAAACAGGAGGATGCACTGGTCAGGAATCCTAAAGCCTTAGGAACCACTTGTGCTATGGCATTTAGTAGGGCTGAAGCTGCTACTTAATTAGGTTTGCTTAATGAGTCATATTAACTAGCATGTACGAAAGAACAGGTTTGCTATTAGTGCGAGGACCTCACCAGATAATCTGGGTGAAATGCTGCTATTACAACAGTCTTTTTTGCATTTTATATACTTAATCATGACCTACATTCCTGTGCTCGGAGGAGGCCAATCCAGAGGGAATGTGCCCCTTTAATCAGCTCCAGCAGTTTTTCAGGGTTCAGCAGGGATGGATGGAGCAGCCTCATGTCTCTTCAGATAACACACAGCTACAGAAGCTCCAGGAGAGAGTGGCAGAACAGCCATCAAGTTCAAGGAAGGCAACAGGATCTGCAGCCCAATCTGAGCAGCACCCTCTGCTCCGGAGACCACTGGGATGGATGAACACACAGCCTGCACATGCGATGGCCCTGGCCGGATGCTTTACCTCCTTGTGCAAGGGCTGTCCCCTGCTGAAACTGAAGCCAAGACAGGGTTTGAGGAGGGAGATGAAACCAGAAGCAACCTTACCTCTTGTCTCCAAAGAAAAGAAGCCACGAGCCATTGGTACCAAGAACACAGAAACAAGCAGACTCACCGGCTGCATTACAACACAAAGAGGGAGCAGGAACTCCCAGGTAAGGGTTACACCTTACCCTTATTACCCCAAAGTTTGGGGAAACTCAAAGAGGTTCCAAGATGCAGCCTTTCCTCTACTACCACAGAAAAAAATACAACCCAAAACACCCCCCAAAACCCACCCTAAGAAAACCTCAATTCAGAAAAGAACCCCCAACGGCACAACAGAGAAGGGATCTGGGCAGAACTGCTCCAGGGAGGCAGGCCCTTCCCTGAGGGCTTCCCCTTGACACCAGGGACATGGACACAGGGCATCAAGCTTCAAGGATGACAGCTCCCTCTGAGGGCATCAGGGCTGCTGTAGGAACCGAGCAGGGACGGAGAAACACATCTCACTGCCACAGCCTTTGGAAAACACTCATTTGGTCAATGCTCTCTCCCCATCAGGAAGAAGCATTCCGGATTTACCCTTCTGCAATCCAGTGCCTATTTTAGCTGTTTAAACCCCCAGCCGTTTTTACAAGCTCACCCACACCATTTTTGTGCCCTCTCTATTACCACCAGCAAGAATGATCCCCAATCCCTCCAAAGGTTTTGTTGATGCATGAAGCAGAACAGGACATACCCAACACTGCAAAGCTCAACAACACTGAGAGCTATAAAAATGCCTCCTGCTTTGGTATACGAAGCAGTTCAGATGAGGAGGCGCACAGAGAATGTGCATACAATAAGCTGTCACCAAATGACAAGGATTATGTTGCACTGCACTAGGGCTGAGATTTAAGCAGCTATGAGATCACCAGGGGCGTGGTGGAAAGCCACAGATGAAAAGAAATCACACCAGTTTCCCCCTTTTGTTCACCTCATCCCAAACAGAACTAAGGAGAGATCAGGCTTAAAGTTCCCTCCGACTGGAGAGAAACAAGGACACCCGCTCCTTTGTTAGGGTTTCAAGTCCTTCCCTTCACAAGTGCAGCTCTACTGACACACAGGCTGGGGAATGTTGGTGACAAAGGCCTTGCCTGCACTAAGGCAGCAGCCAGACCGTGTCCAGATGCTGGTGACCTACCGCAGGGCAGACAGAGCCTCACGCTGCAGCAGGACCCAGCACCAGCTGCAGCATCCTATTCCTCCGCTGCAGCACCAGCACCAGCACCTCTCAAGGTCCTGAGGTTCAGCATCACATCCTCAAACTGCTCCATGCCATGTGCCAGACTTGAGGAAATGAAGCAAAGATCCCAAACTCAGCTGTGTGCAAGCACACACCTCACACTGAGCTCTACCAGAGCATAACGGTCCTGGCTAGGGATGAAGATGGGAAGTCTGCTCATCCTCCTCCCCCTCCTCACACAGCCCTTGCCTGAACTGTCATTTCTCTTGCCATTTTTAAGTGCTGTCTTTTCAAATCTCAACCAGTGAAGCATCACCCGGGAGTACACCATTAACTCCTCCGGGCCTGGGGGCAGGACAAGCAGATTCTCCAAAGGCTTCAACCTATGAGGGCTGAATTCTCTACACAACAAGGAACAACCAATCTCACTGAAAACCCATGCAGAAGGGTTTGTGGAGCCTGTAGCATGACATCCTCAAGGGCCACTGAGCTCATCTCTCTACAGCTGTCAATGTTCAGACCAAGATAAGGTTACTCTTCAGAACTACTTCAACACAGTGGAGCACCTCTTTTAGAGGCAAAGTTTAACCCCAGATTTTTAGGGTAACTCAAGCCACTGCTTCCATTTAAGCTGAAAGATAAAAAGAAGGCTCTTCCCCTTCCAGGTACCTGATCAGCAGTAACACAAACCCTTTGTGGCACAGTCCCAGCAGAAACACAAGTCACCTCTGAAGCCTTCCCCTGCCTGCAGGGCTTGCACTGATGGATGGTTTGTGTACAGTTCTCCTTTCACAAATCTCCATTTCCAACCCAAGAGGCAAACGACACCTTCCTGGGTGAGATGATTTTACTGAAACTCCAACTTCTACCACCCCAATTCCTGACCCCTCAGGATGGAGCCCCCACCTCTATTCTTACCACACTTCCTTCCTCCATGCACAAGGCATACATGTTGTTTCAGCCCCGAATTCAGAGTTCCTCAGATTTCAGTCTGCTCAGCAAACTCAGAGGGTAACACACAAATGGGGATTGTTACACATTTATGGGGGGGGAGGGGACGACACACGTGCTTGTCCATCAGTGCTCAAATTTCTGCTGCAGTTGTGGTCCAGAACCTCTTCAGGATTACAGTCACAGCTACACCACCCATAGGAAGCAGCACTAAGCATCCTTAACAGTCACAAACACTGAGCTGCCACAGGCTCCGGGTGCTGCCTATTGCAGTAATGGTAACTGCAATAGGCACCCTCCAGTCACGTTCTCCATCCAGCCACCTGAAGCCTCCAAGCACCTCAGTGTTACAGCTTTGAAGTGTCACATGCTTTTTGAACAGGAACAGCCCAAAGATCAGAAATGGGCTTCAGAATCAAAGCCTGTAATTCAAAAGTCCCAGCTCTGTTTCATCTAGCAAAGACGATTTTGATACAGTAGCTTTAAAAGAAAATGAAGTTTAAAAGGAAGCTGCTGCTCTCCTTTCAAGAGGATGTGATGATGGGCAGAGTTCTTCATCTCAGAAAGCCATCATGATAATGGCAAGTGAGATTTGCAATTGAATCCTACTTCTTTCACATGCGCCAATCACAGCCCTCTCCACAAAGCTCACGTAACACTCCAGGCTTGAATGCATCAAGACAAACTGCAATTTTCCCCTTGCACAACACCTCAGCATCAGAAGTCCTACAGCAACGGTGCAGAGATGGCAGGCGATGGATAAATGCTTCAGCAGGGAAATCACCACGGCTTCCTCCAAGAGAGAACAAGTATAAGGACAGAACGGTGGAGATGCTGCATGTTACCACCAGTCTGGGCACTCAGACAACACTCAGTAACAGGAAAACCACCCCTTTGTGATGTGCACAAAAGTAGGGAAGCGAAAAAGTATGGAGCTTCCTGGAAAAAAAGTATAAATCACTTATGATGGGGGAGTCGGGTGGGATAAAACCAAGACAGATCTATCAGTGTGACACTAACAGCAGCAGCAGCTTTTGTGAACAGAGCACCAGGACGATTCAAGGCACTACTGCAGCTTCAAAACACTTGAGAGAGGAGCTCTGATCAATAGCTGCCTCACCCTCACAGCATTGCTTAGCAGAGACAGGCAGCTTTCAATACATCTGATAAAGCAATACAACGCCTCTGCTCAGACATGCATTCCCCCCATTGCTCAGGTTTCACCCAAGTGACATGTCAGTGGCATGTGTCTCCAGTAAAAACAGCTATTTATAGCAAGGTGGGTGTCAAGAAGGGTAACTTCACCCAGCACTGGAGGCCTGGGTGCAAATCACAGGCCACACACTGTCATTTCTGATTAAAAGCTCTTCCTGGTCTCCAATGGAGATTTGCCACTTTGCTAACTCTGGGGGTAGCTGAACGTACAGGTACCTTCTTCTCTTGAAAGCACTGCTGGGATGAGGCTAGGCTGGAAGGAGCAGCACCGGCTATGCACATAGCACCTACTAACCTTGCGGTGGTCCCACTGGAGCCTCACTCCTACATGGGAACATAAACACCCTTTGTTTTGCTTTTCCTCAGAACACAGAGAACCCTGCTTCATTTCAAATACCCTACAGCAATTAGGTGGGGAAAATGCCCTTTTAGCTCACATACCAGTGGTTGTGTATTGGCAGGAAACCCCTAAAACCCAGCTCAACATCATTCCTCCGGGCAGATGCAACCCAGAATAGAGATGGGACCACTCTCTGAAGAGCAACAAACATGCTACTGCCCTGAGTAACTGAACTCCCAGGGGAAAATGAAAATAGCAAAGATAAGAGATGGGAGAAAGGATCTTTAAGGCACTTGAGACTGGTATGTGAAGAAAGCTAAACCTAATCAAAAGGCATAAACACTTCAGGGCCTCTGAAGCAGCAAAATGGTATAAAACTCAAAGAAAGAACTATGAAAGCCTTGTTATCACACCAAACTTCTGCCTACAGCAGCAGTAATACAGCCCACCCTCTTACAGCACAGGAGGCACCAGCTAGAGCCAAGCCGGCACTCAAGAACTGCAATTTGGCGTGTTTTCTACCATGCTCAGGAGTACACAAAGGTTGGACAATGATGCTATCCACATCCATGTGTCTGATCCTTCATCTTCCCTTTTACACCTTCACTGCCAGCACTGTAGCAATCTGAACCCAACTGGAGTGAAGTTAACAGCACCAACAAGAAGGAAGGGCATTTCGCAGGGGTTGCTGCTTTCCAAAACTAGCCCCTTGGACTCTCCAGCTCCGGGGTGGTGGGGTCGCTGCCATCTTCACATCAACAGGATTCTTCCACTGGAGCTCTGCAGGAACTGCAGAGTTGCTCGGAAATGCTGCTACAGAATGGCTTGCCAAACTGTACTAAGCAGTTGTAAAGCCCCAAGCTGGGGAAAGCAAGAGCTTTCCACCCTGAGTTTGTTGCCCCCTCCAAATGCTCACCCTCAGCAGCATTAAGAGCACAACACTCATTTACAGGAGCAGGTACAGGAGCAGGAAGCCAGGAATCTGTCCTACAAACACCACCTTTAAAAGCTGCTCTGTTCAGTCCTTTCATTTCTCACCACAGCTCTCCTGACAGCAAACACTTATCAATGCCAGGTTAGAAGAGATTTGTTCCATTATCACAAGTTTAGGTCCATATCAGTCACCACGGGCAGTAAAGTGCACTCAACAGTAACTACCAGAGGCAGAGTGGGTGATGAGTTGGGTCTACCCAACTGACTGTGGCCAAGAAGGTCAAATGCAGACTGTCAAACCCAACATGCAGGGGTTCCCCACCAGCTTCCAACCATCTCCACAACTGCTAAAGAGAAGAAGAAAACAGCTTCTGCAGTGTGTGCTCATTTCACAGCAACTGTGCCAGCTACGGGAGGCCTCAGAGAAGAGTATCTTCTCTACAAAACTGCCTTGCTTGCATGGTTGTACAGATGCTAATCTGAAGAGAAAGCAACTGCATAGGGCAGCAACAAAAGAGCCAAAGCATCCCTGTGAGATACACACATTAGGTGTGAACGCACATTGTGTGCTAGCATCCCAATACCAATTAAACAGTAGAATACACAGAATTAGTGCAACACACTCAGGCCCAATTTGCTACACTAAGACATAATTCAACTCAATTATTTAAACCCCTGGGCAAGAGAAGATAGATCCTAAATGGTAACCAGTATCCATGGATGGTGATCTCATATTAAATGGGGGAGTCTTCATCAGGGACTGTAGTGACAGACCAAGGGGAATGGCTTTAACCTGCTAGAGAGAGACTGAGATGAGCTCTTAAGCAGAAGCTGTTCCCTGTGAGGGTGCTGAGCGCTGGCACAGGGTGCCCAGAGGAGCTGTGGCTGCCCCATCCCTGCAGTGCTCAAGGCCAGGTTGGACACAGGGGCTTGGAGCAACCAAGTGGAAGGTGTCCCTGCCCATGGCAGGGATTGGAGCTGGATGAGCTTTAAGGTCCCTTCAACCCAAACCAGGCTGGGATTGTCTGAAATTATATCAGAAAAGAAATCAATACTCACAGAGCACAATTAGGAGGAAGCCAGGAACTCAGCCTGGATTCCTTCCAGATCTCAAAGTGTCAACACTGGAGAAAACCAGACTCCTCCAACTGAGGATTCTACACATGCATTACAATGACCACATCTGTTTCCATATTTGTGATTCTTTCCCCCCTATAAATTATTAATGCTGCTCTACGATCCTCACTAACACAAGAAACACGAGAGCAGATCACGTAATCCTCCTGTGAAACACAAAGAGTGCATGATATGGGAAGTGTTAAGTTTTCATCTAACACTTGGGCTCAGATAAAAGCAGCCTCAGGAAGGAAACAGTAATACCGTTCAACAAGGTACTTGAGGCTGAGCAGGGCAGCCAGAGCCAATTCTGATCCAGAAAGCATGTGAAAGGGAGAAAATGGTTGCGCTTCACCACGTAACAACACATTTGTAAAGACAAGAAGCTACTTAGGAGCCAGGTTTGCTTTTAGCAAGAGATGGGTGTACGCCTGCATGTTCGTGCTGGAGATGACACACTTGATCCTCAAGACTGGGACAGCTTCCCAATTCAAGGCACCCAAGCAAACAGTTAACTCTATGACAGACCTTCCCTGATGCGACAGCAGGGACCTGCTCGAGGTGCCCTCGCGAGCACCCAGGAGCGAGCCCCGGCTGTGCCTGCCCAGCACACATTTTATCACAATGAAGTCACTCTGCACTTAGCGCTTTGCTTCATCATCACAGGGAGGGTTTTGTCTGCGCACCGATTTCTCTGGCACGGCCCAGCACAACCCCAAACCCGCACAAAACCAACCAGAGGAAGTTTCTAGCCCCAGAGGCAAAAGGGCAAATCAGCCAAGTCAGCTCCACGGGTCAGATGCTGGGGGTGAAAAGGTAGCGACTGAGCCCGTAACCCACTCCGCACGTGACTGTCCAATTGCTACGCGGAGGGCGAGATCTCGGACCACTGACACAGGAGGATGAGGCATTGAAAACCCCTCAAGTTTCTTCCTGACCGAAGGAGCCAGGAATTCTGGCTCTTCCTCTGCAGTGTCACCTGCCCTGCTGGGTAATTCTGCAAGGGGCTCTCTTCTTTCCCTAGTTCAGGAATACACAGAGGTGTATTCATCATCCATTAAGCAGTTTGCTTCATGCTGTGGACTTTCCTCCAGCTTCAAATCTTCCACAGTCAGGATAAATCCATGTTCAATCACAAACAGCACTAAATACACCTCAAGGAAGAAACTATGCACTACGGCACCTCTTTAGGAAGAGCTTCCCACATGCAGCGTTGGCCAGCCCACCTCTTACAAATGACTCATCCACATCTGCAGGCTTTAAAACGAAACAAGGGAACGCAGAGGTTTTCCAGGAAGGATGGAGATTCCTGCCTCTCCCCCGCTCCCATTTTCTGCTTTAAACTGAAACCCACAGACAATTCACTAAGACAAGATTGTACTTCAGCACGGGAAACCCCAGCAGCTTTTACAACCTGTGGCACAAGGACAGAGAACAGGCTTCCGACAGAAGTCACACGTGCTGAGGACACAGATATGAGCAGGCAGCTCATTATGTACCACTTCCAGCCAGTTACACAACTGTAGTAACTCTGAATTTAGAAGATGTGGCTATTTTGCCTCTAGACTAAAGCTGTTTCAAGGAACTTGGCCTCAGGAGCTGGGCAGAAGCATGAATCTCTCTTGCAATAGTCACGCGAATTATTCCCTTGGATTAGATACATAACCCACCTTCCCAGCAGAAAACCCGACTGGCATCCTCAGCAGCAGACACAAGGGCAAAGCCCAAGGACAAACAGCGCCTTGCAGGAGGCCTGGTCAACCATGAACAATGGCATTAAGCAGTGCCCCACGCACCCTCCTTGAGCACTGCAAAGGTGACAAGGCAGAGACCAGGGCTAGAGACAGGACCCACGCTGCAGGGCTGAGACCTCCCACCCCCCCAGCAGCAGGTAAGGCTGAGGTGGCCATCAGTGCACGTGGAATAAAGCTGCATGAAGGGCAATACAGAGGCTCCTTGGAGATCAGAGCACTGCTCAGTTCCAACTGTATTTCAGTGCGGCTGCTGCCAACTGCTTCACTGAGGACTGAGATCCAGGGCCAGCTCTTCATCAATGTTGTCCTGAGCCAAGAGGCCTGCATCACCACTGAGTTCTAGAAACACTGCCACAACCTAAGCTAACAGCGTCCTTCTACAGGTCTCCACTGAGTACATTTCTACCCTTGCCTCACAAGACCCACAGCTCACCAGATTTACACCTGAAAACCAACTTTTAACAATACTAGATTACTCAATAGCTATCCATACAAGTAAAACCAAATCAAACTCAAGCTCCTCAACAGAAAGAGATACAGCATGTCTTCTGGTTTCCAAGCATCCCACTTTACACACATGCCCAATAACCAATGTATTACAGTTTGAGGTGAGAATAGCTTGCCCAGACAGAAGACTGCAGCTGTAACTCCACTGGGGAAGTCAGAAGCTTTTCCACCGAGCAGACAGCTCATGCTCTCCAGCCCTGATCAGAAAGGCTCAGATAGAGAAAGCACTGAGCATACCCAAGGAAGGCAGCACCAGGGCCCGGCACTACCCTCACTCACCTGAGAGGAAAGTTTCTGTCACCTTTCCAACACTTACAGCCAAAGAGGCACTGCCACATCAGAGCCTTTTCATCCCTTTGAAGATGAAAAGTGCTACTTACTTGCTAAGTAGCCTTATCAGCAGAGAAGCAGAACTGCTTCTCACAACCAAAATGATTCATAAGCAAAATGCTTTTATTCTCCAAGAAGTTAGATCCTTTCAAAGGAGGTAAAACCCACATGGGTCATGATGGAACCCCAGTATCAATGCATTTCACTAAGCAGAGGGTTCACCATTCACTAACAAATGAAAACTGCACCCAGTCACTTCAACTGGAATGATGCACCAGGAACTCCCAGCTCTGGGCAAAGAAACACAGTTAAGGCCTAAAGCTCCTGATCTTCCCAGCTGGTGATGAAATAGCCTCTTCAGTTGTGAGCCTCCAAACCCCTCCCTCACAAGCAGAAAAGCTTAATAGCTTCACAGGCAGCAGTAAAGCCAAATGACCAGGCTGGGTTTGATGCATGCTGAATGCAGAACCGTATAGTACAATGATATCGTACAAAAGCAATGATGCTTCACGGACAAAGGGCAAAGCTCGAGAGGCTGTAACCAGGGGCTGAAGTGATACCATGCAGGCTGAGCAGGGTTTCCTCGTTTCAAATTAACTCCTGTGAATTCAACTTCTCCTTGGTCCAAACGCTTTGGTAAGTTACCAAGTGCTCCTGGCCTCTCCTTGCCTGCTGCCAGCCCTTGGTCTCACCTCTGACCAAGAGCCTTCACACTGCCCATTCCTCTGACAGAGTTACAGCACCCGCTCTTAAGGGAAGAAGCAGAGGTCATGATTTTAAAGACAATGGCAAAAGCAGGTGGAACACATTCAGCTCAGCAACTAAAGCAGCCTTCCTATGGCATCCAGTGCACATCCCCAGCAGAAGCAATCTATGCTGCCTTGCCACTTAAACATGAGGAGCACCAGTGCTATCAAGGCTTGTCATCTTGCCTATTAGCTTGATGTCTTTATTCACAGGCCATCTGCAGCACTGAAAGATACTAAGGCAGCTAATGTCAATATGAACAAATTCCTCTTCTTTTACAAGAAATGTCAAACACAGGACGTTACAAGAATGACCTCAGGAACACCAACAGATGTTAGCTACGAGGCTTTAAAAGGAAAAAAAAAAAATCAATCTTTCCTACTGGGACTAATTAAGATGAAACGAAGAGCAAAAGTAAGAAAAAAACATGCCATTATCAGGAACTCCATACATATTTTCTAAGCTCGCTATTGGCATACTGCCCTATGTTCTTTGAATAACTGCTAAAAAATGGTATGGTAATGAGCACAGTTACCATAAAAAAATAAAAGACAAAGATTCTATTTTGCACAGCCCTGACCTAAATTTCACAATGTATTTGGCAAGAAAAATTATACATTGTTATTACCACAGTACTGCTTCAGGTAGAAAAGAAATACAGCAGCATTCAGTCTAGAAAAGTATATACTAGAAAGAACTTCTGATATCAAGAAAATCTAGACGTGTTACAGTACTTGGGCATTCATGAATGCCAAAGCCACACTGCATATTTCCATGTAACAAAAAGAAGCTGATGATTAAGGTCTCCACTACAAAGATTAATCATCATACAAAATTTTAAATGGCCATTTTACTGTCCCTATTCACAGGCTGACAATTAGCACTGGTCCTAATCGGGACAAGTCCACAGGGACAAACTCATCTTCATTACAAAAGAAACTCTTCTCATTGCTACTGCACATTGTAAAGATGATGGGAGAGAGTAGATGGCATTAAAAGTATCTACTTGGGATTAAACAGCTAGAAACTTTAAGCTATTTTCCACAGCAGCAGCTCAGCTAGAACTCAGATCTGTAGTTACAGGGAATCTAGGCATTTCAGCCCTGCCAATGGAGCATTATGCTCCATCAGGCAAATACAGGCTCCAACACGATGAAAATGCCAATTCCTTTTCACATCATATGCTCTCCTGGGATAGAAGGATATGGTTGTGAAGAATAGCTGAGACCTGTGGCAATGCAGCACTGGCAAGACAGACCTAACTGTATTTGAGGCTGCTTGAACATGCACACAGACTTTGTCAAAACCTGTGGCTCTGTTTGTACCAGAAAGAATCTGCAAATACAGGTATACCGGAACAACTCTATATTCCACACTTAAGTCCTCTCTGTGCAGCTATTTCAGCTCAAAGAATTACCCTGCTTGCACAGTTTCAGCTAGTCCTCAATGAAATAGGATTTTTTTAAGAAGCAAGGATGCACATTAAGTTCACTGTGGTCTTAGCTACACTAGTGAGGAGCATGATTCTTCTATCTCCTCCCCTCCTGGTATTGCCAGTAAATATCTTGAATGAAAACCATAAATACCTCCGCAAAATGAATTCATTAGGCAATGCAGCAGCAATTCTCCACAAGGTTCAATACAGGTCTGGAGAGAGATATCACTACAAATTGTACGCAAAACATAGACAACCTTTTAATCCTTATATTATATTCACTAAAGATTTAAATGTACCCCTTTGTAGAAAAATAGGTTTGTGTTTTAACTCTATTACAGCTGCATCTTGTATTTTCTCTGGATGATGATGCCCATTCTGTTGCAGGTGCTCTTTTACATAAATGTCTAATATCTTGAAATCATATGTCATAATTACAACTATTTCACAAAATCCTTTTACACTATCAACACACATCCCATCAGTTAAGGAAACAGAGACACCTCTGTAACTCTCTACAGAAACCAACATTAAACTTGTGTTAGTGTTACTGATAACAGAAACACACGTGAGTGCACTACAAAATATACCAGATGCACACCTGCACCTCCCTATTCCTAAGAATCATTAGGGTAATTCTAAATTCAGATAGAGTGCTTCAGGCACTGAAATGTATCAGACAAATTACATACATTGCTAATGTATCACTTTCAAAAATGCAAAAGCTTGCAAAGCTTACTGAAGGACTTGAGTCACTTTGGAATATTGCACTATGATATTGATTTTCTGCATCTGGATTAGAAAATTAACCCTAAAATAAACACATGCTTCTTTAACCTCTTTTGGATAGTAAAATTTTATGTATTTTGATTGCTGATACAGCTTCCATTTCCTCAGTTGCACAGATGTTTAAAAGTCAGGCTTGTCTCCTCTTGTACCTGACATGCAATTCATATCCAGGCTTACTTTCTGATTTACTGATCAACCTAAGGGAAAGGATACAGTGACAAGAGTTTAAAAAACTGATAGCAAAGTTTGAAACAAACAATAGCAAGGTAAACTATTTACAAGATAAGTTGCCACAATTTATCAAAGTCTATAATTTTTGTGGGAACACAGTAAGAGAGAGAACTTGGAAATGCTAATAAAATCTTTATGCTACGAGAGATTTGTGTGTTTGTGCATTTTTTAACAAATTAGAAAATAAAAATCAAACCAATGTCAACGTCTGGAGTGTTCAAGTAGGGGATTTTAGTTCCCTTCCTCACTAGTTTTTAGAGCTCATTCTTACCTACATTCTCCCTATTTGCCACTCTGTGACTATGCACAAGAGAAGCTTTGCCATCTACCGTCGCTGGTCCACTGAAGTGTGTCTGTTTTCTCTATTAATTCTATATTGGGAAAACCACTCTGAAAAATGACCTTTTGCCTAGCCAATAAAGATTCAGAAAGTGTAAATTATAGCATATGGCAGCTGATTTGCTCAAGGGAGCATGGCATTTACCATACCCAAAGCTTGCTCTGACAGCTTAAACAGTGGCAAAGAACAAAAAGTCTTAGAACCACAGAAATGAGAGTCTTTATTCAGAATGGCTCCCCTTAAAGTGGTGAAAATACAGAATAAAGAAGTTCAATAAAATGCAAAAGCCTAATGATGGAGCACAATAACTTGCACTGTACTATATCAGATTTCTGTACTCCACATTTTCATCTGCAAAACAGAAAGAAACCATTCTTCTCAAAGAAATGTAAAGCTGAGGAAAAATAAACATTAATTACGTAAAAGAAGATTTACCTATTCCAGTTAAACTGAAAAAGATACTCTGCATATGCTAAAACAGAAGCTGAAGAAAGCAATACTATAAATGGCCAAAAATAGTACCAAACACTAATACCAGTGACATAACAGCAATAAAGTTTGCACAGAAGAATCTTCTTCATTTGGAGATGGGGTGAATCTTAGCCTCCAGTTTCACTTTTGGTTTTGTTTTAACTATTAAACATGTGCAAAGGGAATTCCATAAAGACCCCAGTGCTTTTTCCTTTCTCTGCCTCTGTAGTACTACAAAAACATTTTATACCATTTGTGTGATAAAATGGTCTGTTTATCTGACAGATGATACTTTAGCAATCCCCTTGCTAATTCTGTGTTGTGTGATATTGCAAGCTTGAGTATGTCAGGATACTTAAACCGTGGATTTGAACCTATGACCTAAGAGGTGAAAGTACTCTGAAGGATATAAAATATCTTACTAGCTTACCACAACCTAATAAAAAGGAATGAGGATTTTTATAAACTATTTTAACTTCCAAGACTGTCTTTCCCTAAATGGAGCAGTATTGATGAGAACGAGATAGATTATATATACTAGTACAGGAAAATGCTATACTAAGCCATCAACTCTATCAAGCCTTATCTGTACTGAAGCAACGAATCTTCCCCTCTTGCCATAAAACACAGAGTGTGGTATTTTATCTAGTCTATACACACACACACTACATCTACAGTCTGCAGTAGCATATCAGAAAGCATAAACCAGTGGCGATAATATGATGTGCTGTACATTTTACCCACTCAACTTGGCAATGCTATAATTCTTCAATAACTATGGAACATCTGCAGTTTTTTGATACTTACTATGTTTCATTCCCATGATGCTCTTGGTGTCTGTTCAGAGTACAGAAAGGTCAACCAGCCCATCTGGAATCCTCCCCATTCATCCATTCTTGCACGCTGCCTCTCTTGCAAAAAGAGTTTATGCAGAATTTGTCACTTCCACCTGTTCTGACAGGTTCTCCCTGCCTGACCTGGAGATAGCCCATGGGGACATTAATCATATAACAGTCTGAGCTGTGAAAGAAACAAGGCTTGGCTGGATACTGTTACAGCCTCTGTCACCTACTAATCATATCCTGTGACACAGAGGGGCTTAATCAGATGGTCAGGTTTCTCATTAATCATTGTGGCCTCACAATAAAACTCTTCTTAGGGAGATTAAAGTTTAGATGATCTTCTCCACCCTGTTCTTCCCCAACTGCCTAAATTTAGCTCAGCTCCCAAGTACTATAATTTAAGCTCTAACCCCTATTTCCTAGAATCCAAAGGTTGATTTTTAAGTTTCTTATTATGACTGACAACATGAATCTTTTCCAATGAGAAAAAAAAAACACCATATATAGGGACAGATAGATGAAGAAATAATTTTACGGATAAAGTAATTGTGTATTAATGTGAAATTTCTCAGGATGCATATATAAACGATGATAAAGATAACTGAGCCATTACAATAACATTAAGGCAGCATTTATTTGTACTAAATAAACATGATATTAAATGAATTAACTTTAAAAGAATAAAAAAATAGCCATTCTAATGGACATTTGCTACAAGAAACTTTTGCCCTCCCATCATAGTCAATGTTAAATCTTCCACTACAGCATAATGAAATAACTTCAGGAAGTAAAGAATAAAGGCAACAATCAAGTGATTTTAAAACAAGAAACAACTATAAAAAATCCAAAGCATCAACTTAATTTCATTGTGCACCTTAATCCTGATCTTGTTTCTAATTTTCCAAGTTTCAAAAGGCAACAAGGTCTAACACAAATTCTGCTTTGTCTTGGCAAGTTGGCTTTGCACTTCCTCCTTGTGTTTACTTTCCCTTCACCATACAATTACAGGAAACATGCATAATTTTGCCTTCTAAATCATGAAACACATACTTCATCAACAGCTAAATCAGCTCTCATCTTGGCCAGGATTGGGGTGGCGGGGGTTTCAACGGGAGAAGACAGACAGGGTAAAAAAAGGAAGCTATAGCTGCCATGTGATTAACACAATCTCCTACCTGCCTGAACTTGACCTGACAGTTTATAGCAACAAAGTCAGCAAAGAAACACTCAGTTCAAGAGTTACTTAAACGCATGTGCTTACGAGCTTCCCTAGCAATACACCTCTTCTGAAAGCTACCACAAAAGACCTACAAGGCAGTCTGACTTAACTTCACAATGCTGAGCTGAGGTCTGGGTTTTTTTGTTGTGTTTGTTTCTATTCAGTGATCCTCCATAGCTAGCCTAGAAATGACAGTAGGTGGAAACGCTATCTTTCATTACACAAAGTATAAATAGTGTAATCTATCAGCACTGTCAATCAAGATGATTGATTACAGGCTGTCATAGAGAAGAGTGACATATTAGAAAAGTTTTGTTAACAATGCCTATTGCTAGTCAGCCTGCCACAGAAGCTGGTGATTAATGTGTTGTCAGCCTGTAATCCCACACCCCTGGCTAATGAGGCAGGAATTTATCATCTTTACAGAGTGGCAGATGTCAGAAGGAAAGGAATCCAAGTGCTGGAAACAATATACTTTTTCTTACCATGCCTGACAAGTCTGACAGGCCTAAAAAACCACAAAGAAGCTTTGTGTAAGCACAAACTTAAAACGAGGAACTTTCATTTGGCATCTTTGCTTTAAATAGTGCTGCAAATCAGTCTCTATCCCTCAAAGAGGGCACAATAAAAAGCTATATGAACTCTGAACCTATCCTTGACAACTAGGAAATCTCAGGAAAGGTTTCCATGGTAGGCAAACAGACAGCCTGCTTTGCGAAAGCAGCAGCAAGTAACTTTTAGCTTTACCTGTGAACTTGTGAACTACTGCAGGCAAAGAATTCTTCTGACTGGAGTGCAGAATGGACCCTACTCCAATGCTTTAGCAATGAATGTCTTAAAAAAATAGCTCTCCAGAAAGTCCGTACCAGTTTTGTATTACAGAGTCATGGTGGGATGGAGGAACACAGGACAGAGGATTGTGAATATTCTGGAAGCTATTTCTGAAGAGAAATAAAATGCAACACAAGCATCTGCAGTGAGAGGCAGCTGTACTACTTTATACTCAAAACAGTTTTACATCTGACTGAAATATGCTCAGAGTTGATAACTCTTCCTTCAGAGTATTTGAAAAATATTTGAAAGATTCTCTTTTGAGTGCCTGAAAGCCACACAGACATTCTATGCCTTTGATATATCTATGTTACAGCAAAATCTCAATGGAACATTGGTGAGCTGCTTAAGTTTGCTTCTCCAAAATTACAGCATTCAAAATTCAGGTTTAAAGCAATGATTTCTCTTTTGCCTTGAAAGCAATTCTTTAAGGGAGGCTCATTTTTGCCTTCAGTGCAGTGAAGATTATAAATTACCTTAAATGAGGGAAATATAGAGGAAAATTATGTGTTTAGTTTAGGAAAAAAAAGGAAAGAAAAAATCAGTCTGCAAATTTCAGGCAGCTTACACAATTATTGGCTGGCACTGTCAAAATCAACAGCTTTTCAATTAGGTGTATTAAGAGGTTAAATCTTCTGGTTCTGAATTTTCTGATATGCTGCAAAAGGGCTGTATTTTGCAAAAGATTATGTGCAGCTTAGGCTCCTGTCAATCAGTAAGGAAAGGGGGCAAATCATGTGTCTTAAGTTTTGATTAAAGTAATCCTATTTCAAATACAGATACCTCCAGTAATGCAGAAAAATGCAACATTAAGAAAGAGGGAGAGAGAGCAATCGGGGAATAAAAACACTGCTTTCTGTCAACAGTACCCTTGGGCTAAAAACACAGCAAAACATTGAGAAATTTAATCTCCAAAAGGCAGCATTCTGGAGTTAAGACTTATTTAAGGTTTATGAGAGGCTGGAACTTCCCACACTAGTTAGTGAAAGAGAGGTTTACTGGCCTATAATCTGTGCACCCAGGAGGAGACCAAATCAAAACAAATAGCAATGCCATGAAAACCAGACCCTTTCTTGCCAATAATGGGATCCAGTGACAACTTATGACCTGTGTGGAAGGCAAAATGTCCCTGACAGCTACACCAGTGCCAGCAACAGAGCAGCATTTTCTCTTCCTTTCAAACAAAGCTCTCTCCAGAGAATCTACAAACAAGTTGTAGTTGGAAGTGCAAAACAAGTAAAGTTGCATGTGATTTGACCTATAAATGAGGACACAAAAATTGACTTTGAGCACATGCAGTTCTGCATGCTTCAATACATACTAGTTAGGCATTTCAACTGCTGATAAACTGGAACAGCCATATAGGTTTTCTCCCCTTTTAAAGGCAAAGTAAAAGGTAAGCCCCATGTCACACTTAAGCAGAGGTTTGCAGATGAATGACTCATTAACTAATAATGGGACTGTGATGGTGAGCTTTAACTTTGCTTTGTGGGAGGGTAAGGTCAATGTGAATTCATGTTCCCTTTTCTGCTTTGAAATATTCTGATAGATTCAGTGCAGACATTTCAGACCATATCAGCAAAGACAGTACAGATGTGTCAGACATTTCCTGACTGTGGGAGCTCTTGTTCCCTCCTCAAACCAGTAACAATAAACCTCATCTGCTTTTCTCATGTGCAGCCTCTTCCCAACCTCCCTAACGGGAAAATATATCTCCTGAATCTGCATAATTCAAAATGTAATTAAATGTTCCAGTTGTAGCTGGAAAGCCTATTTCTTCCAGGGATTAGATTAGACTCATTACTTTGGTATGTACTGACCTTTAAACCCCCTGGACACCTCTTGGCAAGCTGTGACACTGCACAGACTTCTTTGGAAAGAACAAACTGTTCATTGCCCCATGTTTTTGGAGTCTACTCTTTTGAACAAGGTTGATATGAAGTCTTCCTCAATTCCACAACAGTCATAAAATTTCACTATTATTCTACCTTGAAAAGTCTTAATTCAAACAACCAGGAATTTAGGATAAGGTTAACTTTTGAAGACATCAAAGGAACTATTTACAATATACCATGGTAATGTCCTGGATTATGGCCATGACACTCAATGCTTCACGGGATTTGGCCTGAAGCCTGTAATTGCCAGCAGTCATGTTCATAAAATTCATACACGTTAAAAAGAAAAAAGAAAAAGAAAAAAGAAAAAAACCAAACAAATTGGATTGGTTCTAGGTCTACATGCAAATTTTAGAATCTCCTATGGTCAACATATTAAATGTTATATTCTCTGGAAAAGCTATTGCCACTTCTGCTCCATGTTCATACAGCTCCTGTCACATACAGAAATACAAAGAGTAGCAATATTATTGATTCATCCAAAAATAGTACTTATTGATGTTACAAACATGATGACTCTTCCCATGCTTTTTAAAAATAAAATTACATACACTGCTTTTTGCTGCATCTGGAAGACATGGCTATTACTAGATTTCTTTCCACTCTTTTAGCCAACACCTGCACAAATAAATTCTTTAAGAAGTTAGTTCTAATAGCATCTATTATACCCCTATATCCAAGCCATTTCAATCAATGAAAAAGACCGTTCCTGTGACTTAAGACTGTCTTTAGAATGTAGACCAATAAAGAAAATTAAAACACGTTTATGAGCTTGCTTTATGGAGTTTGGAGCTAATAAATCATAATTTTCCACAGAATCATGGTTGAGCTCTTTCTTGCATTGAGTTATAGAAACTTTTTGAAAGGGGGAGCATAATGTCTGTTTCTGAAGCTATGTTATTATTTTGTTCAAAGACTGTTTACATTAAACAAATCCAATTTACCAAACTTTGACATGTTTGCACAACTGAATATAATTTATATTGGAAACATGACTTTTAAATGAACTTTCTGCAGTCTAGCTCTGTTTTCTAGCCTGCAGTTCTAGATTCTTACACTGCACCAAAAAGCTTGTCACTAGTGTAAACCATATTCTCTAAGAGGTTTCCAATAAAGTAAATAACTACTGTAATTTCAAATTGTTTCTTAATAACTTCAAACTATTAAAAGGCTATATCTATATATAGCCTTTCTTGTCAGGTGCAGCACTTTGTCATGAAAATGGCAATCTCCAAATTAAGATTAGGGAAAGCAATTCCATAATTTTGCTATTTCCCTGTTAAGTTTATTTCAGATGGTTTGATAAGTGGAATTTAAATTAGGGTTTCATCGTATTAAAGCATCAGAGATTGACTGCAAAATAACCCTTACTAAATCCATACTGTCTCCTACAAGTTGATATACTTATTAGGGTATACTGCAATTGTATCTGTACTGTCAAATACACTAGATTGCTGGGGGGTTTTTTCACTTTAAAAGACCACATGTGTAGTAAATATGAAGCTATTCTATACCATATGTTTATGGGTTTCAACACATTACCTGCAAACCATTCCCGGGTTTCACTGATTTTGCTGGGAACAAACAATGCCCACTGCTTGGATGACTTTATGTGCAAGACACCAAGTAAAATTTAACACTGTTCTTGCAATGTTTGGTTCTCAAAGGACTGCACAGTTTTGGAGATAAACATGGAAAGAAATGAAAGTTTGGAGCATCTGGAAGAACAATATAAGATGAAAGAACAATTTTTTCTTTAAGAACTTTCCATAATTTTTTTAATCACAGCCATGAAGCCACCCCTACTAGAATCAGTCCTTTTTTACCTTCACACAGCTTCTCTCAAACCACTTGCCCCACCTGCAAGTACACAGCGGATAATGATAATTGCAATTACTTCTCCACTGGGAGAATTATTTCCAGCTTTACTGATACTGAGACACATGCCAGACAACATTTCTAGTAACTCCCTGGGCAGATGGAAACACAACTTCCACTGACTTGGAATGGGTAGTGAGAAACCACTTTAATGTTTCTATTTAACAAAAATGAACCTTCCCCTTATTTGTACCTGATTTTGGAGTTGCATTCCACACCACTGTCCTTCAGTATAAATGAAAAGTAAAATCAGATGTAGCTGATTCACTTTTATAGACAGAATATCAAATTGCAGAAAAGTGTCTATTATTAATTTTTTAGTAAAAATTACAGTAAAACCATAAAGCCCTAGGATAAGAAAGAGCAACTGCTCTTATAAAGTGAATACTTAATATTAGCCCCTTAAAACAGTGTGTAGAAAAGTAATCTTATTCCAAGAAACAATCATATCCCTCTCTTTTGAAACTATGAATGCTATCTGAGGATGCTCAAGTCCAGTTAACAAAGAGCTGAAATAATACACACAACCTAAGATTCCTAAAACATGGATTCCAGATTTAGGCTAGGCAAACACTGTATCAGGATACTACCCTTAGGTTACACCAACATAAGCAGCTTTGTAATGAAGATTGCACTTTCCAAAATTATTGTGTGGCTATAACTTCTTTGCTTCTTCGTATCATTTGAGTTGCTGCTCCAGCATAAAGGAAGTCTTTGAGGACCTCCAGATGAGCTGCCAATTAAAAATTCCACCAGGTTTGTAATGCATACGAACATACAACAAAAAGTTACAATTTCTTGAAAATTAGATGGTTATAACTTTTTAAAAAGTGTACATTAGAACCAGTTTGATTTCAAAACTTGTCAGTCATAAAACTATCTGATAATACATAATGATTTCAGTAACACAGAAATATTTTGTATGCATGTGTATATTTTTGTGGTAAATTTGCTTTACTCTACTGCCCATTTTGCTCCAAACCTTCTAAGAATTTTTATTTTTCAACAGTTCCAAATTCCACATTATTAGTTCAGAAACAAGTGAACATGCATTCAAGGGAGGCAAGTCAAACATACATCTTTTCATCCCAGTTTGTAAAGTCTAGGAGGCTGAACATAAAGAACCCTTGGAAAGGAGCCTCCAAAAGAAAGGCCAAGAGGGAAAGTCCTTGAAATACTGCAGTCAAAGGGTATACTAAACATAGCATTTATTTTATAGGGCTCAAGTCCAACAGAAAAACATGCAAAATAAATACAGATTATACTAAACACACCTTCCCAAAAAATGAATGGAATGCACTAGAAATGTGGCACAAAACTCACATAAAAAATACCAAAGATGAACTCATTATTACAAGTAATCTAATTGCTTTTTAGATAATATTAAATCTCTGCCAAGAGTCTGGAATGAGAAAGAGAAAAAAAGGCATGAGGAACCATTTGTACTGCTTTGATTTTATAATTTTGGTCTCTTTATTAGATGTACTTTATAGGTACTAACTATTTTTCTATAAAGATATGACCAAATCGGATACAATTGTCTACATATCTCTAATCTGAGTTAATTTTGATTCTATCTCTTTG
>JAOEHX010072830.1:0-22832 GCA_025448015.1 Bolborhynchus lineola | reverse complement strand
CCAGCCAGTTTGGGTGCATACACGCCTTAACCTGCCTGTCTGCGGCCCCGAGTCCCACTGAAGGTGTGCAAGAGGGAGAGGAGGATGCTGTTGGTCTGTGAGGTCGTACGTAGGTGGAAAGGGGGAGATCTCTTGGCGTGGATTATATAGTGTGTTGGGAAGACCAGGGAGAATTGTTGGGAAGGCTTCTTCATGGTACTGCCTTGGGAAAACCTGTATATGGCACTTAGGAGACAGAATCTATGGGAAAATGGGTTTTATTCTGATACTCATTGTCAGTGAAAACGTTAGCTTTCAAATGGAAAATACTGCTGCCCAACTGGAAGAACAGTGGTAATAGTCAAGTGTGTACCACACATCCAGTTTATTAACTGGATTTCATTGGTTAGGTATTAAACATTGTTATAATTACTGATGTTCTCAGTTTCTTCAACATTCCAGCCTGATGAATGTGACAGATTATGCATCATGGTAATTGTTTCACAGTTTGAAACTGTACGGAGACTGGGTAACAGGGTTTTGGTTAACTAGGCTTTTTTCTTTGTATTCATAGAACTGGAAGGTATTACAGTGAAAATCACCATTTCTAAAAATTCTGAACCACAGAATATGCCCTTTCCTGTGGAATTCCAGAAGCTACAAAGATTGCACTTCTGCATTAGTTCTGCTTACCTAAACCACTGCACAAACATTTTTCCTCTGAGACCATAAATTTTATTTTTCTTCAGTATCTTTATTTCTTTCCAGATATTGATGTATGAAATAGCATCTAAACTATTTACTTTCTTCTCTTCCAGGCTGCTGAATCAGGAATAATAAAAGTGAAAACAATAGCTGCACGTAACAGTGATATTTTGGCAGGTAATTATTTGCAAATGCAATGCAGAAAAGAAACATGGTTTACAGATCAAAATGTTAAAAAGATGCTTTGCATACATGTACTGATTATTTATGTCTTTTTGTATGGGCTGTATCAATGATGCTTTACTTCTGGACACCTAGCAAAAAACCATGAGAACTTTTTAATACTGCTTCTATTTTATGTTAGTGCTAGACCGATGCTGAGGAAGGTCTCAATTTTGAGTTGTGGCTCTACAGAAAAAATCATCCACTTAGGAAAAATGGCATGAAATACTCCAAATTCTCAGTATTTTATTCACTGTGTTCACCACAGGTGTTGTTGAGTGAACTCTGTGGGGTTCTGGGTATGACCCTCATCTCTGTGTTTAGTGTGAGTGTCTAGCCTTTGGACACTTGCACCTGGCAGGCAAAAATCCATCTTGATCTGGGACAAGGTCATTCAGTTTCAGGTGTACCACTGCCTTGCGGGACAGGAGATATCTTAGGAGTTGCAGTTTTGTAAGTGCTTAAAACTGTATCTCTGACTTTCTTCAGCTTTACTAAATAGCTTGTAAATTGTAGGCTTCTTGCCTGTTGCTGGTAAAGCCTTTGGCCAGATTTGAATATCCTTTATTTATACTGAGTGTCTACCGAAAGGTCCAAGTGAAATAGATACAAAACTATTTCTTCTTTTAAGGTGCTTAAATTAGATACTGGTAAGGAGGCACTTTCTAGTATTATTTGAAGTAGAAGTCCCGACCCTTAATATTTCATTTTAATGCCTCTTTTTTATTTGTTTATTTTCTTTGTTTTTACTGCTGTCATGAATGCTGACATAAGTGGGAAAACTATGCCAGGTAATGTCAGCTATATCAAAATACACAAATGAACAAGAGAAATCTCTAGTTAGCCATTTGCGAAGCTGTCAACATTCTTTGGCATACTACTGTGTGAAGAGCTTTATATTTTAGGAAGCTGGTTTGTAATCCTGAAAAATTCTTTGATTTTGAACCTTCATTTCAAAGCTAACAGATGTGAAGGATCGTTGATTCTGGGCATGGATAGGCAGTATTTACTGTTGTCTTTTTGGGGAAACGCTTTCTGTTAGTTGGTCAGATTTTGTAAGTGCTTTTCCTTTGGAAGTTTTCAACTTGAATGTAATTCATATTTATTTCATTCAGCAAAAAACCTGCAGGTTTTTTTGTTATGAGATTTGGAAAACCCGCAGATCCTGAAAGTTGTTTTGATTAGTTAATCTTTGCTAATAGGATAATAATGTTTTTCCCAGTGAGAAACTGTGGAACAGAGGGGAGTGTATACTTTGCCTGCATATTATCCTAACATTCCATAGTTTAAACATAAAGCCATTAAACAGTCCTAATTCTTTATGAACCCTTGTATTTTTTGAGGTATCAGTTGTGACCTCATCTTGTAGATACGTTAGTGTCAAGATCTCTCTTGTCTCCTATCTGTAGTGGGTTTTTTTGAGGAAAATAGTGTGTATGCTTTAGTAACAATAAAGCTGCAAAAGGCTACTATAATTGTGAAATCTAGTGAAGTAGATAATTTTTGACTGCTAGATGATTTAAGACTATCTACTAGACATTCTAGTAATCCAGCAAATATTTTGATCAGGGTATGGTTTTCCTCTTTGTACTTTGATGTAAACTCCCATTTCACTAAAACAGATGAACACAGCTGTATCAAGTCCATTTGAATACGTTGACCTGATGCTTTCTTGAAGCATTAAACTATGAATGATTATAGTTTTAAAGACGTAGACGCAATCTTAGTGTCTTCACTAAAATCTTTAAAGTCTTCATTGTGTCTGATGAGATGTGCTTAACTTGGCAGAACTCTAAGGTCATTGATCTAACTTCTTTCCATTGGAGAAGTTAAGCTGATCAGTTTCAGAGTCTTCATTCTTAGCAGTCTGTACATGCTTTATAATTTATTTATGAGGATTTGAGTGATTTCAAAGGAGAAGTCAGCCTGTGCTTTATGTCATTGGAGGTAAATGTGAGAAATTATTTCCATGTGGCTCTGAGATAAGCAATTAATACTTCTGTTCTGGAAGTTCTTTTAATCAGAATAGTAGTTAATCAGAATTATTATCTTGCTGGTGGAATGAAGGAGTAAATTTTACATTCCAAAACTTTTTAATGTCTTTCATTATGATAGATTTATTTTCCAGCATGTATTTACATAATTTTGGTAGCAAATGGAAGCAGACCTGGATATATGAAAACTTCTGTGTATTTAAGACTGAAGGGAGTATAATGATCAGTACTAAACCAGGTCTACAAAACATTAATTTTTCAGCTTCATAGAGTAAAAACCTTGTATAGATCTTATTGATTGGTTTTAATAGATTATAAGAAAAATACTGTAAATGGTTTAAATTTCAATTTATCTTATTAACTCCTACACCATTTTTGCTATTCTTAGAACATCTGTGCCCATGTTAGAGTGAGCTGTCTTGGCAAGGTGTTGTAGAAGTGCATAGACTATACAGGCAGCTTAGGCATCTAGCTCACACGTAGATACTGACAATTAGATGCCTAAATTACATGTCGTAATCAGAAGTAAACTTCTGATTTTGATGAAGTAGCCAATGTTTTGTTTTTAATTTGAAAATTGAAATAATACATCTTGAAATCAAAGCAGATTGTTAAACAGGTGGTGAACCTATGTATTCGTTCACATTTATGCTGACATTTTAGTTGGTTTTCATTAGGTATTTGGTGCAAGGTCAGCCTCTGTCAGATGTAGAGCCAATACTGGCTCTAAAGAGGCTGCTGAAACTATGACTATATATATGTAAATATTACCCTGTAAGAGCTATTACCTTGTAGAAAGTTGGCATCTATAATTTATACTAACCTGTTCTTTTCACAGAAACTTGTTAGTCATGTTAGTTAGTGCTTCAGTTGAAAAATATCACTAAAATGTATTTCTGTAGCTTTTACCTTGATGTTTCGCTTCAGATTGCTCAACAGAAAAAATAAAATAGATCATGTTTGCATTTTCATGCAAGAATGTGGATTTTGTGTGTTTCTGGTAAGATCTCTGCTCTAAAAACGTGTGAACACGTTTCTCATCACACATAGGCTAAAACACAATATATGACATTCAGATGAAGGACACACTGAACTTCAAACTGTGAGGAAATTTTTATTATCTGACATGGTGATGAGCAGCTAAAATCTTAAGAGTTTGCATGAATCAACAGCCGTGCCTGCCGACAGAACAGCACTCATCAGGCCAATTCATGCTCTCCTGTCATCTTTCAGGAATACTTCCTGATTTTTAAGTGTTACGAACTCTATCTCAGATTTCCAGAGTTACTTTTATGGGGAAAACCAGTTTTAAATAACAGTGTGGAATGTTGTATTCATTGGAAAGTATTTTCCTCCTTAAAAATGAAAAAAAAAAAAAAAATAATAGTTCATTAAGCTTGTGTACTCATGTTTTCTCCTGACAAAGCTTCATTTTAAGAAGCTTCCTTTTCTCACTAAAACACTGGTTGAAAAACTCACAGCCAGGTGTATGTACCCAGGGTACAAACAGTCTAGTATCTTTCTCCTCCTGTTTTGTTGGTGGCATTTTGCTCTTTCCCTTTGTGCCCTTGCCTTGGAATGTCTCTCTGTGCCGCACTGTTGCCTTTGAATTTGGTGCTGAGGTGAAGCAGAATGGAAGGCAGCTACCAGCATGAGGCCCGTCACCACTGCAAGGCCAGAGAAAAGTTCTGGAATGGAGCGAGCCTTACATCTTCTTACTAACCAAAGTGGGTGTTCTGGATTTGGAAAGAGAAAGTTACTGTGTAAGGGAGAAGGTGCTTGGGATTAAGGGTAATTGTGGAAGTAAGATGTGACTGCTCAGTGACTAACTTCACTTGGCTTTTCTTTATGGTGCAAGAGTAAATCCCAGATTTCCAAGATTGAAGATTGCTTTTGGTTACCATGTATGATTAACAAATTTTGCATTGTATTTTTGAAAGTATTAAACATTGACTGCTTCTATGTCTCTCTTTGAAAGCATTAAAAGAGAACAGCTCAGAGGTAGTTCAGCCTTTTCTAATGGGCTGTGGAACAAAGGAACCAAAGATCACTCAGCTGTGTCTAGCAGCCATACAGAGGCTCATGTCCCATGAAGTTGTTTCAGAGGTAAGATTGGTCTTTATATAAATACATAAATATTCCAGTGTGAGAGTACTCAACCTGAAGGTGAAGCATTTTTTTAGGAGGCTGTTTATATTGAGTGTAGTCTGCAAAATATTTCACTTGTTATAGGTGTTTAAAAAAATGAAATCTAAAAGAAATCATTTTTGATCATTAAAAAAGAAAAAAAAGAAATTAAAATTAAAAAAAAGGTGATAAAACATTAGTATCTTCTAGAAGGAAATGAACGAAAATTCAAACCAGTTCATTTAGTTGGCATTCTTACAGTGCAGGAATATGTCCTTGATAAATATAATTCTGCAAGTTGTATTCACAAAATTTACTCTGTTTGGCAACATTATATATTATGTGTTTTTTACATTTTAATTTTAAAAATAAGATTAAATGGATGCACGTTTCCTGCAACTGTCAGTGTCATGATATGTTATGCTACTGCATATATAGTGTGTTAAGAAGCTGGTGAAAATAATACTGTGCTTGCATAATCTAAAATTACACTGTTTTTAATTCAGTATGAATGATTTTTGAGAGTAAAAAGTCTTTGTGCTGCTTCTTTCATATTTTCAAGTAGAAAATAAAGTAGGCATTTTAATTTGAAATACACACTAAGAGGTATCTGCTGTCAGTTCTTTAAAAATACCTTGGGAAGCTTTTGACAATGAAACTGGCTTTGTGTTCTCAGTGCAGTCACATGGTATAAACAAACAGGCAAGTACAGTTATGAAATGCATTTATGACAGTGCTGTCCTTATATGTGTACACATGATATACCAGTGTGTAAGCATCTTAATTATTTCTTTGTAGGCTGCAGCAGGAAACATTATTAATATGCTTTGGCAACTGATGGAAAACAGTCTTGAAGAACTTAAGTTGCTCCAGACAGTTCTTGTACTTTTAACAACCAATACAGTTGTGCATGATGAAGCACTGTCCAAGGTAAGAATTTGTTAGCGACAGCCAAGTACATACAGTATAGTATGTGCAATATCCAAGAGGAAAAACAGAGATAAATTTTACATATGAAGCATTTGTAAGTAATGGAAGAGGAGGGGCGTTCTTGATTCTGTTGTGTACCTATTGCTTTATATTTATACTCTGAAAATGGGATTTCTTCTGGCTTCCTTTTCAGTTTGTTTTTTAATGCCTCCATAATAATACATTTCTTTCTTAATGTCCAGAGATGTAAGATTGTGTTGTAAAATTTCAGACTAACATGGGGATACCGTCTGAGCAGAGCCCACAGTCATTTACATTAAAAAGCAGCAAAAGAAAATTCTCTATCTTGTATGGCTTAGAGCATGTAGCACTATGGCCAGGTGTGGTTGAGGTTCATGCAAGTGCAAGAACATGGAGTAAGGACAAAAGAACAAGAAATACAGGATTCCCTGTACATACAGATGTTAATTTTCAGAATTCACTATAGGATAAGTAAGAGTTAAACTATGTGTTAGAGGTATATACAAAATACAGTGGAAAACAATACTCGGATCACTGCTGGCTCAATGACGCATTAACAATATGCACTTCAGAGAGGAATTACAGCAGTTGAGGCAACATGGTTGTGAAAGCATTGTGATTTTAATGTAGGTGAGGAATGGCATTTTACCTTTGAAGTTGACTGACCTTTCTGTGATTAACCTAATAATCCAAATGTCCTTTTGACATTAATGTTCATACACCTTGTTTTATGTGGTTGAGTATTGTGTGTTCCTGTATGACAATTGTAGTTTTATTAGTACTTCTTAGTATCTTCAGTTAATACCAGTTCTAGATTATCTTTGTAAAGGATTAGTGAAGAGTATTTGGCTAGGATGATAAAACTTATTCTGGTTCTTCAAATTTAAAATGATTAAATCAATTTTTTTTCAGGCAACCTTTTGACAAGCTAGTGGAAAGAATTCCTCAATCAGCTGTCTTGTTGTTTTTTTTCTCTCCCTTTCAGGCAATTGTACTTTGTTTTCGACTGCACTTCACAAAAGATAATATCACAAATAACACTGCGGCAGCTACAGTGAGGCAGGTAGTTACTGTTGTATTTGAGAGGGTGGTTGCTGAAGATGAACGATACAAAGGTGAGCATACTTCTTACTCTACTTGCGTTTATCTTTTTTAATTGAAGAAGTAGTAAAATGTTTATAAACATTATAAAAAAAATCACAGTCATTAATCTTTACTGTCTTTCATAAATTTACTTGTATTCAAGCAAGATGTAACCCTTAGCCATTGTGTCAGTCCAAGTCAGTGCATCAGTATATAAAACTTAAGATATGGAAAGAAGTGCTTGGTATTGATGATTGTTGGTATTCAATCTAATGTTTATTTCAGTAGACATGAAAACTTGCAGTGGAATTACCTGGCCATTCTCCTAGCATCTTTTTATAAGAACACTTAGTTTGTCCTTGATTTTCAACAGTTCCTTTGTTAACAAAATGGGTTTGTCTTCACACAGATACTATTGACCAGCCAGTTGCAGTTCAAGGAAACAGCAACAGAAGATCTGTCAGTACACTGAAGCCATGTGCTAAGGATGCATATATGCTTTTTCAGGTAGTTGGGGAGCATATGTTTATACATTTGCAGTTATGATTGGGTGTTTCTACATCTCTCTAACAAATCTCAAAAATTTGCTATTGGCATATTGACAGAGTCTTTAACCAGAGCCTCAGGCTTTCTTACGTGCATTTATTGTAATTGGCAGTCATACGCGTATCCCAGGGAGGTGACTGGAAAATGAAGAAGTGGCAGCCTAGGAATAAGTTTTACTATACATCTTAAATAACAGCTAAACATGCATGTCTGGGTTAAATCAAAGATTCTTTTTTCCGTGAATCAAATACTGCCACTATAAGTCAGTCTTGATTCTTGTGCTTTATGTTGTACATGAAAGTTCCATATATGATGAGTAGTAGGAGTTGTATTCATCACACCAGTTAAAATCGTCTTGACTTAGCAAATTTACTGGTCTTGAGATATTTTTGAGGGCAGGAATGAACACAGTTGCTACAAGCATATCAGCAGAGTTTACAATGTCTTTTTCTAAAGTTTTTAGCTAATAATTTAAGTAAAAGAATTATTTGGGGAAAAGCTATGTTGAAATTGGACAGTCCCTCATAACAAAAGAGAGAGAGAGTGTAGATTTTGTTGTAGACTCAGTATATTTATGGCAGTATAGGATTGTGCAGAGAATGTAAATGTTATTTCTTTTTAAGTTATCTGTGTATTTCTTTTTAAGGATCTTTGTCAATTAGTTAATGCTGATGCTCCCTACTGGCTCGTGGGTATGACAGAAATGACCCGGACATTTGGCCTTGAACTTCTTGAGTCAGTCCTTAATGACTTTCCACAAGTGTTTTTACAAGTGAGTAGTTCTTAGAGGGAAAATAGGAAGACTTCTCACAAGGGTATTAAAATCTGCACTTCATTAACTCCTCTTTAATTTACCATAAGTATTACTTTTCAGAAGGAATTGTAGCTTTTACATGTCGGGGTTTTATGGTAGAGAAATACTCTGTGCTTTTTGTCTACTTTTTTTCTATTCCCATACACTTGATTTGTGTTTGTGCATTTTGTAGAACATGTTTTACTTGGTTTCACTTTTTGTTTTGCCATTTTAATCTCCTCCGAAGATGCATTTTCTGTTTTTGCATGGTTTATGACAGTTCTGTTACTTAGTTTATGGCATTGTTATTTCTACATAAACATAAATGTTGTCCACTTGCCGAACAGCAAGAATCATGACTATGAGCTGTGTAGATCTACTACATATAAATGCTCCATGATTCTACAGTCATGCATTTTAGGAGGCAGGAGCTAAATTTAAAAAATAAATACATAATGAATGATGCATTAGCAGCATATTTCAGTTTACAAAGTACAAGAAGAGGGATGGAGGATGTGAACCTGACCATACCATTTCATCGTGCTTTTTGGTAGCTTTACCGTGGTTTATGCCATTCTTCCTTTTCATTTCCTGAGTGTGTAATTTATACCAAGATTTATATAACTCAAAGTGCTTGATCATAGCAGCAAATGTAAATAAGATGCATAATCAGAGCTACTGGTAGAAATTAAAGATTATCTACTTAAAATTTGTTCTGTTTTCTTTTTCAGCATCAGGAATTCAGTTTTCTTCTTAAAGAAAGAGTATGCCCTCTTGTTATAAAGCTCTTTTCTCCAAATATCAAATTCAGGCAGGGTTCCAGCACATCATCTTCTCCAGCACCAGTAGAAAAACCGTATTTCCCCATTTGTATGCGTTTACTGAGAGTCGTTTCTGTTTTGATTAAGCAGTTTTACAGTTTGCTGGTAAGAGTATGTTCAGTTTTTCTTTATACAGTTCTGTTTTTCTATGTATAGACCAGTACTGTGGTCAATAATAGTGTTAATTAGTTCTTGGAAACTGTTCATATATACTGAAGGAAGAGAAGTCTAAATATTCTTTTCCTCTTCTGTGTATTTGCATTTACATGTATTCTGCATGTATGATTTTATTAAACATGGGCTTGTATAAATTCATAGGGTAGATTAGCTGTTATATTTTCTGTGCTTACCTGCTTTTCAGTTAAAGTTTTGGGAATCTTCTGATTTCATATGGTTTGCTGGCTTTGGATATTGTCGATTGCTTGTTAATACTTGCTAAGAGGCTTTTGACTTGTGTTGCAAACGCTATCGACAGAATGTACATGAAAACCACGCTTAGCTGTTCTTTCCTCCTGAATTTTAGATCTCTTCTAAAGAAAGGGTTTGGGGTTTTTTTGTCCCATTTCATTTTTTACTCTGTCACATGTAAAGACTTCAGTGCAGTGTCTTTGAAGATTTTAACTCAGGTGTTGAATCATAGAATCATAGAACTCCTTTGATACAATTGCATATGTGGTGTTAGCTTGACAAAAATACTATGATTATTAGTCATGTTTTTTATGTAAAGTTTAGTAAGTGCTTATCGAAGGGATTTTTTAGATCCTGTGCAAAACTTACTGGGATAGGACTTCTAGGATGAAACAGTTTTTTAGAAAATATCTGTAGGAGGCTTTTTGTTTAATGGCTATAAACTTTATCTTTTAGGTAACAGAATGTGAAATCTTTCTGTCATTGCTGGTTAAGTTTCTGGATGCAGACAAACCACAGTGGCTGAGAGCTGTTGCAGTAGAATCTATTCACAGGCTATGTGTGCAGCCTCAGCTATTAAGGTATTAAATATATAGAGTTTCACTTTTACATAAAATATAAGAAAGCTTTTTGTTTTTATCTGGTGGAAAATGCTTTGTAAAACATTGTAAATATGTAGAATCTTAACTGCAGTAAACTCCTCAGGATATTTTTAATAAAGCATTGGACTATGTTTATTATCCAGGAAGGGCTGAATTACTGCTACTTGTGTGTTCCAAGCCCTCTTTCTCTTTTACCTAAACCTAAATACGTTAATTTACCTAAATATTTGCTGTTAAAATGTGCTGTAAGTCTGCACTTTCTTGGGAGGAGGCAAGGAGTTGCTGTTAAAATATGCTTTTAGTCCCTAATTTGCCAAATACTTACTGTATCTTCTAAAATGCTTTCCAGGTGCTTCTGTCAGTCGTATGATATGAAGCAACATTCCACTAAAGTTTTCCGTGATATTGTGAATGCACTGGGGTCCTTCATCCAGTCACTATTTCTTGTACCAAGCACAGGGAACACATCAGCCACACCAAACCAAACTGGTAAAACCCTGTCCTTACTGTAATCTTAATTTTACAGCATCTTGTAATAAAACTCTGATTTGATGCAGTATATATGTTTGGCTTGATACAGTTCTGTATTTCTCAGTTCACTGAGGTGGAAAAGTAGCTTGAAACAAACCAGTGTTTTCAGGTCTGGTACAACAGGTGATTTTATCTGTCTGTCTTGTGGGCAAGATGTAGCTCCCAGTTGGCAGAGCAAAGCTTTTACAGCAACCAAGCTCCTTGGTTCACAACTTTTGTAAGGGAAATTCTGAGGAAATTATTTCTTATTTCTGACAAATTTCTTTCTTCTTTTGTGGGGATGTTATTGATGGCAGTGTGCAATGGAAGTAGTAAAACAGTGTTTGCTTCCTTCTGGAAGGCAATCACTAATTCTTCTGGATGTTCAGGGAGGAAACTGGCCTAGGGAAGCCAAGGGGTAAAAAGAAAGATCTGAGGTTTACAGATTATCTTTGCTTTCTCTGTAATGTGAAAACAGGGACCTTGCAGGTCATCTAATTCCAACCCCCCTGTCATGGGCAGGAACACCTTCCATTAGATCAGGTTGTTCAAAGCCCCTTCCAACCTGGCCTTGAATAGTTACATCTTATACTGCTGTAGTTGGCTTTTGAGGCTCAGACTACAGCAAAGTAGTTGTTTTGTAGGAGAAGTTGAAAGCTGCATCTACCAAAGCTTTGTACCTCCTCTGTTATACTGGTGTAATGTTTACCACTTCAAGGAGTTACACTGATATAAAAATAGTTGTATATGTCTGATTGATCAGTGGGATCACAGCAAATGACACCAGTCTAACAGCGTCTGTGTTAGTGGCAACATTTGATTAACTACTTCTGTTTTGCAAGCATGACTTTGTTGTTCCAATCTGTTAAGCTTTACTGTGTTAAAAGGTATACATAGGTTTCAGGGTGTATTCATATTGCCCAAATTGATAGTTTAGTCTCACTACATCTTAAAAGCAAGCACACCAAGATGGCAGTAGTTACGTGGATGTGTTAGGTGCTAATGAGTTCATGCAGACTCTGCATTTCTCTCCACGTTGTCTGTGCAGTGAGTCTAAACATGTGATATCTACTCCTAGTAAGTATAGACCTCCTCCTATACGTAAGAAGTGTATATGTACAAAATCCCTTGTCCCTTTGTCTGCTTTTTTTGGCTTTCTAAATTGGAACCGAAATTTGTTCCTTCCTAGCTGTTGGTTGTTGGCATGTTGTCAGCTCTTTCCTGAATCTGTTTGTTTTCTCCCATCTTGCCATGGAACAGGTTCAAACAGTGCAGTTTTCTTTCCATCTCTTCTTTTGTCTTTTTCATGTCTGAAATCTTTAAAATGTATTCTTGGAATGATTAACCTCTCTTTCCTACTAGGTGTTATAGATGCAACTAATCAAATAATGATAAGCAGTAGCGCTAAAATATATGTTGTTTTATCAAAACCAGTGAAAGTTTAGTTCTTCTGCAGAATGTGATGGATGCTGCTGTCTTTCACATACATATTTTATTCTGACTGAAAATAAGGTAGTTATCATCAATCAGCTGTGTCTTTTAAACCAATTTGCACATAAGATCATCTTTCAGACAGCAGAGGGAGCTCAAAAATAGTTTTTCCTGTTGGTGGTGGTTTTTATTACTGAGCAGGGTGACTCCGATTCGTTCTGTATCTCAAATTAAAAACTAAATATATAAAAAGGGTGTTGGCTGATCACTGAAATGTGACAGGTTAATTTTATCACTTTGTTTTTCTGAACAGGAAGCAATGCATCGGGGAATCCTGGCTCAGCACAAACTAGCCCAGGAGTGCTTGGAATGGGAGGAGGTGCAACTGTATTACCTGCCTTCGAATACAGAGGCACTTGGATACCTATCCTGAATGTAACAGTACAAGGCAGTGCTAAAGCTACCTAGTAAGTACCTCTATGTTTTTGAAAATGTATATGACAAATCTTTTTCTTTCCACCTTGATGGTTTAAGGATTTTTTTGTTAGCAAATACTGAGGTTTTCATTTCAATGGCATCGAGATGCGTTCTGGATTTTCTTGCTGTTGGCGCCATGCAATGTTCTGATTTTTCACCATTTTGCCTGTGTGCTTTGAATTCCAATCCAAATGTCCCCTATGGCTTTAGCATCTGTTGGATTTTTTTTTCATTTTTTTTTCTACCATACTGTTCTGTGTTGACTCTTCACTTTTAGGCCTCGCTACAGTATATAACAATTTTAGCATACTTTTTGCTGGGTTGTATAGTGGCAAACATGAGGGGTATTAAGCAAATGGGGCATCACTGGAAGTGAAAGAATAGCTTTCTTAAACCAGCTTTATTCTATTTACAGTTTTTATTGAACAGGATATTGTAGTAGATAATGGCCAGGTCGTTCCAAACAATATATTGACCCATTTACAAAGGTTAGCCTGTGAGTGCTTCTTAGGATGACCAATTACTTTGTCCTGACTTTGTGTAATGGAGATCATGTTCTCTGTTTAAAGCTGCAAATTCTACACTTCTTTCAAAACAGTGGAAGCTTGCTTCATATCAGTCATGACCCTTGAAGGTAAATCTCTTCCAAATTCAGATTGCCCATGAAATATGAGCATACTAATACTCAGTGAAATCAGCAAATAGCCTGGTTCTCGATACTTTTTAAAGGTAGAAAATCCTGTATCTGCCTTCGAGATGCAGGATAAATTCATTCTCAGATTTCAGTAGTTTAACATATATGTGTTGACTTGACTTCTTGTTCCAGCAGTGCCATGAATGTTATTTTAGGTTATCTGACTGTGCTTAGGAAATGCAAATTTTTTAACAAAGGTGCATGAAAGTTCATGCTTTGGCCAGCTACTACAACCTACTGCTTTCCTTCCTTTTCATATTTTTCTTTTTATGTGCTGTTCTTAGGTGGCGCAGGAACATTGTAGCATCATCATAGTCTCCTGTGCTATTCTGAACTTGCTTGTGTCTTACCTTTGTATCTATCCAGTGACTCCATGATTCCCACTGAGTGATGTTTGTTTTTTTTTTTTTTCCCTTCTGTGTAAGGTTATGGAATTGTCACTAGAATGTCTTGTCAGCAGTCTTTTCTCTTATCTTGTACTTTTGTCTGCAGTTCCTGCTTGTAAGGAGATGGCTAATTGTAGATTTGAGTCACATCCTAACATCGATTCTGTCCTACTGCTGCCATTACATTTTCATACAGTGGCCATGTCTCACACTTCTACACAATGATTTAATTTAGATATTACTTATGAACAGAGCTAGTAGAGGCCTTCTTGCCAGTATATGCCTGAAACTCCCCAGAACACTATGCCTTGACTTCCTCTTTACACAAGGAAGTAAGTTAAGAGGAATACACAAAGTCTACAAAGCTGGTTAAGAATTTCAGTTAGAACTATATATATACACACACTTACTTGCAGATACAGGATGAAATGCTGACCATTTTATTTACCTGTACTGCCTATGCCCCTGGATATCTAAGGCAGCCATCTTCAGGAAGTTAGAGGTAATAACTGCAGTGTTACATATGTGGGAGAAGGAAAATCCTTTGTACAGAATGGAGTGGTGATGCTACCTTGTAGAAGTGTCTTTGGTATACTGTAGCTGGAATGCTTCGTCTTTTTAAGAGTAGTTTGTGGAGGATATTAAGAAATAGTGTTTGTTTGGAAAGCAGGTAGTTTTTGTAACAGACTGTCTCCCCTGTGGCAGCTACAATCTGTTTCCTGTTGGATTCATAACTCGACAGATCTTCTGAAGAGGCAATGAGGCTGCAGTTCCAACACAGTGATTGCAGAGTTTTTAAGCAGTGAATCATGTAGACATTTCCGTTTTATCCAGATAGCTTCCATTGTTTACCTGTGCGTGTAGGTGATGAATATTTGCTCATACGTTATCTCGCTATGACAGGCTTTTCCGGTCATATGGACTCAAAGATAATGATAATGGAACATCTGATTTGTTCTTAGGTTGTTGCTGGTGTGTTTGCACTGTCATGACTTTCTGACCTAATTCCTCTGTTGTTCCTGTGTAGTTCTATGTTGTTGCTATGTGTTCTTCTGAATAGTTTCTGTTGCAGTGGTTTTAAGTAAAATAATAATTAAAGGAGAATAATTCATTCACTGATGCTTGCTGAGTTGCCCAAGGAAGTTGTGAGTTCTTCATTCCTGGCAGTGTTCAAGGTCAGGTTGGATGGTGTCTTGGGTGACATGGTTTAGTGCAAGATGTCTCTGTCCATAGCAAGGGGGTTGGAACTTAATGATCTTAAAGTCCGTTCCAACCTTAACTATTCTGTGATTCTGTGATTTGCAGATATAAATACTGCAAATTTACTTTTCCCTTTCATTTACTTTTTTGTTTAGTGACTCATTTACTCTTTTACTTCATGACTTAATCAAGAAATTTTGGGTTTTTTTTCTTGAGTTGCTATAGATCTTGAGGGATGGTATTTGGGGCCTGTTTGTACTTAACATTCATCTGGAATCTTGTTTTTTATTGTTGTTTTCAATCACAGTGGTACTGTTACACACTTACTTGTCATGCTTCAATTTTTTAGTTTGGAAATGCTGGACAAAGTAGAGCCACCTACGATTCCTGAAGGCTATGCCATGTCAGTGGCATTTCACTGTTTACTGGATCTTGTCCGTGGTATCACTACCATGATTGAAGGAGAGTTGGGAGAGGCAGAAACAGTCAGTCAAACCACAGCAGAGACAACTTCGTTACTGACACAGTCTTCAGAGCAGCAAGACTTGCAGTCTGTATCCGACCAATCAGAGAAAGAACTAGGTATTTGAAAATGCAAACACTATTTAAATACAGAAAGTTTACATAAAGCAAATTAAAATACATGCTTTGGTGCTTAATTTTATTGTTTCTAAATCATGTGTAAAATCTTGTAATGAAGTGGAGGGTTTTTTTGTTTATTTGGTTTTTGTAACAGAACAGTAGCAGTCTCTAAAAAAATACTTGAGGTACTGCTTCTTTCCTATATAGCACCTTAGCCGTGGAATCCTTGTAGTCAGCTTATACTGCTTCACATGTGGGATGTAAGAGAAAGGTAACAGGCATTCTGTTCTCCAAAACTGCTATTCTGACCTCTGCTTAAAGCTGGGATTGCAAGAGACACCCTGACTGAGATGAAGTGTGGCAATTAAGACCACATTAAAGAATGTATTTCTAGAACAAGATAAAAAGATGAACATTTTAATGGAGAGATTTCAAGACAGATTGAAGTACCTAGGGAAGAACGTCTTTAAGAGCAGAACAAATAGGAACTGAGGCGTGTATTTGTGCAGCATATGAAGAGTCTGTATATGTACGTACAGAAAGACTTCTGTCTCAGGAGGGGTTTTGAGTTGTGTATGAGTGAGCAGAGACCGCAGTTGCTGCAGGTTGTACCCAGGAGGAGAGGAAAGGGACTTGTACCGAGCACAGTGGAGCTATCCAGGGTGCTGCAGGCATGAGTGCGCCGGCCCAGCCGAGGCTGCTGGCGTGGCCTGGAGTGGGGAGGAAGGTGTGGAAATGATACTGGCAGGATATAGACCTGTAATTTTTTCCTATTAAAGTAAAGAAATAGAAAATAAAACAGAAGGTGAATTACAAATACCTGGGGGGAGAGTATTTTTTCCTTCAGGGCAAAATTTCAATGAGTTTCTTGTCCCACATTTATGTGTTTCTTAATGCATGTTTTTACAGACTGAGATTAAAAATAGTTATCTATACCTCTGTTAGACCTTTTTGGTATAGCTTAGAATAAGCATTGCCTTGGTGACATCTTTAACAATATTACTTTAAATGAGACTGTTAAAATAGTCCTGGTAGGAGCGTGTTTGTCTATATGCGTATGTGCCTGTCTAAACATACATATAAAAGCACACTTTAAAAGATGCAGTAGCAAGGATTTTGTTTGTGGTATATAATTGAAAGTTACCAAGAAAAATACAGTGTTTCTGCTATAAACAATTATATATATTTCTTTCAAGTTAGCAGAGCTGTCTGGGAAGAAATGGTGAATGCTTGTTGGTGCGGTCTTCTGGCTGCTTTGTCACTTCTACTTGATGCAAGGTATTTGGTCTTTGATTTCTCTTGATTTTCTTCAAAGATGACGTTCCCAGCTATATTTTGAAATGACTTCTTATACTGGTCAAGTTGGAAGTCGCATGAGCGAGTGAAGTTCATGGCATCTGAGCAGACAGGTTTATGTGTTAGCAATGGCTAGTTTGAGTGAGGATCTGTTAATAGTAAACAACAAAGCATCAACCTTTAATGTATTTCAATATAGAACAATTAATTACTTTTTCAAAGGCTTGCATTTAAACTGTTGATATTATTTTTATTCCTTTTTACTTTGAATGGTTCAACACATGGAAGTGATTCTATGTTCTGATTACTGTTGATAAGATACTAAATGATGTCTCAGTGCTTGTTAGTATTGTGCAGTCTTCCAAGTGGAAAAGCTGTTTACTAGACAATAACTTTGGTAACTTAATTGTCTCTTTCAAAGAATCTTTTGTTATCAAACACAAAAATGCCTCCTCACAGGCTGCTTTGCTAAATCATTCAGAACTAAAGACCAATTTTATAGGAAATAGTTCTGAAGATTTTCTTTTGAGTGGTTATGCTTTCTCTTCAGTATTTGTAATGTTGACAGGTTTAAAGTCTACGTTCTTGCGCCTTTCAGTTTCTGTCAGCTTCTGTACTGTGAATTATTTCTTGCTAAACAATGTGTACTCTTTCAGCACTGATGAAGCTGCCACTGAAAATATTCTAAAAGCAGAACTGACCATGGCTGCGCTTTGTGGAAGGCTGGGTCTTGTAACATCAAGAGATGCCTTTATCACTGCCATTTGCAAAGGCTCCTTGCCTCCTCACTATGCCCTTACTGTATTAAACAGCACAACTGCAGCTCTGTCCAGCAAATGTAAGTATATAGGTTTTCCCTAAGTGTGCTTCTGTGTATTCTTCAGTAAACCTGAGTTTTACCAGGATGCGATTCAAAAGATATATGCAACTGTAGAATTTGTCTATACTAGATTATGTCAGAGTCCTCAAACAGGATCTAGACTGCCTGCTTTCCAGAACCAGTTAGTCTTGCAGCATTCTAGTGAACTTGAAATTTCCTGAATGCTTAGCATATGTCAGAAGTTCGTATTCTAAGGAGATCTGTTTACAATTTTAAAGATACTTTGGAATATGTGATTAAAGCATTCAAATTCTGAAAGGCTCTCTGAGCAACTCGGATACTTAAGAATTTACTGGAACATCCTGCATCTGTGGTCTACTACAATCTTTTCTACAATTGTCTAGTGATGGTAGTTGATACTGCATAAATGGAGGATCTTCCTTTCTGGTATCTGTTCAGCTCACAAGAGGTTGAATTGGTATTCCCCACATCCTGAGAGAATGTTGTATTTCGTGGGATATGCCAGTTGAGGATGTACTTAATTTCTAATTTTGAAAATGAATTACTACATACTAAGAAATGCAACTATCTGGAGGATATACAGATTGATATAAATACGAATTTAAAACAGAATACCTTAATCCTGGGTTAAGGACCAGTATCTTTACTCCAGACCAAAAGTTAACTTTATTATTAGATTGTAAGTCTGCGAAGCAGTATGCATGACTGAGCTACATGAATCTCTATGTAAATGAAGCAGTGAACTTAAGTTACTTCATATAGGTTACTCTTCTTTTTACAGGTGAATTATAAAATGAGTGTCCTGAAGTCTTGTATTGGAAAAACTTCACGATATAGCATTTATGACACCTTCATTTTTTGACTGCACTAGTACAGTCATAGCACACAGTGATACCATTTACACATAATTACCACCGATAACTGGTTTGAGACATAGTCCAAAGCTCATATTGTAGCAGAAATATCCCAGTCCTGACATAAAATGTATTAATATGTTGCAAGCAATTTCTAATAGTGAGAGGGAGTAATTACTGGCTCATTTAACTCTGTTAGGGAATGATATAATAATCTAAATGTGACTGAAGGTCCCAAAGTGACCTATCTTAAAACTGTGGAACAAAAGTTCTCTGGACAGTGTTTGCCAGAAGGTGGTTGTTACTGCCAGTAAGTACTGGATTTTAAAGACTGATTTAATATATATTTTTTTTTTCCTTCTCAATTTTCCTCTAGCATATTCCATTCAGGGACAGAATGTTCAAATGATCAGTCCCTCAAGCGAGTCTCACCAGCAGGTCGTAGCAGTAGGGCAGCCCTTAGCTCTTCAGCCACAGGGAACAGTAATGGTAAGTACAACTTGTAAGTAAGTGATCTCACCCTGCTTAACAGCTTCTTTCTGCATCTCACTGTGTTTCAAAAATAGGCAACAGATAAACACCGTTCTTACAAATAATGATTATCGGAAATATTAAGGTAAGCTTTTCATTTGGAACAGCCCTGGAGAGCAAAGTACTCTTAAGTTAAGGAAGACTTACTCTTGTTTTTCATCTGACTTATCTTAGCAGCTGTCATCCATTGCATCTGAAAAAACCTAGATCTCAGCTGTATTATGTGCCTACGTATGAAGGTTCACTTATGTGTGTTTTTTAAGATAGACTGATTTTGTGGAGAAGATACACTTAAAGCTGAAGTACTCCAACTTGTGTCTTTTTACATTTGATGAAATGTGTAGCTGGGAGGAGAGGGCAGTGATCAAATCATATTTAAGCCCAGCAAGATGAGACTGAGAGAAGGAGGGATGCTGAAGTACTCTAAAAACCATCCATTGCATCAGTGCAAACAAAATGTGATCTTTAAACTATTTAATAAAAAACTGCAAGTTTCCTCGAAACAGTGTTGTTGTCGAATAATAAGAACAGTGTGGTTGTTTGTTGTGGTTTATTCTAGCTGACTTCAAAAAATATCCAGTGTATGAGGACATTACTCAACTTAGCTCACTGCCATGGAGCTGTTCTTGGTACATCGTGGCAACTTGTCCTGGCTACTCTTCAGGTATATAGAGGAAATATTTATGCCTTCCTTTTTTGCCATAATTTGGGTTTGAGTTCTTATGTGAGCACTAGAAGCAGCTTTGGTTCTACTCATGCTGTACTTTGTATTGGCTTGAGTAAGTTCTGTAGAACTTCTCTTGAATTCTGTTTGGCTGGAAGATTGCCAGCTAGCTCAAGCACACTGTTAGTGTCCTTGCTAAGAGGAGCCTGAAAAGGCCATTTTTCTGAAAATGATCATTCTGTATTTCAGCACCTTGTGTGGATTCTGGGACTGAAGCCTGGAGTTGGGGGTGCGTTAAAACCTGGAAGAGCTGTAGAAGGGCCCAGCACAGTAAGCGTGATCATGATTGTTCATTTTATAGTTAATGATTATGTAGTATTTCCTGTTGCAGTCTGTCAGACATTTCTGTCTCTTTTTCAAGGTTCTGACTACAGCAGTAATGACTGATCTGCCAGTTATATCCAACATACTTTCAAGGCTTTTTGAAAGCTCACAGTAAGAAACCTTATCTGATAATTAAAATAATGTGTGTATCAAGCTTGGCAGTGTTTTGATAGCTGTTATTTTTCAGGTACCTCGACGACGTGTCTTTACATCACTTAATAAATGCCCTTTGCTCCTTGTCTCTGGAAGCCATGGATATGGCCTATGGAAACAATAAGGTATAGTTTTTTAGTTTATTTTAAGTGTGTTTGTGAAACAGGCAGAAGAGGTACATTTATCATAGAATCAACTAAATTGGAAAAGACCTTCAAGATCATCAAGTCCAACCTTTATCCCAGAGCTGCCAAGTCCAGTGCTAAACCATGTCAGTAGGGGCCTCACCTACATGGTTTTTGAACACTTCCAGAGTCTTTAAGCGAACTGTTTCTAATATTAATTCAGTAATACATTTGATACTGTAGAATAAAAAGGAAATTTTGAACTGGAGAATGTCTTGTTTGTAATGGTTCATACAGTTACCAAATTCTCTTGAACATTCTCACTGCATTCCTGCTGTTTTTTGTTAACTGAGGAATGTCATGTATTTCTATTAATCAGATTGTGGATGGATAAAACTTTTAAAAGCCCTTGTAATTTCAGAGGTTAGGGATCCTGAATGGCACAGTATTATTCTCTGAGGTGCTCAGTTTCATTTCAGTTTTCTCTTATAATACACTTCAGAAGAAGCCTGACAATTTAGATATTGAAAACCCCTTGATAATTTGTATTTACTTGGGATAATGATAGTATTCCAGTCAGCTTCAGTAAAGGACCTTTAGCAAGAAAGGTTAAAGACCCCGTGATTTAAAAAAACTGAGTATATATTTTAGTCAGAAGATATTTCCAGAGGGGAGTTTCTGAAAGTTTTTGTTTGATCTATTACACTAGAGATAATGGTGACAGAAAATATGCTTTACAGTATTTGCCAATTACAGCAACAGCAGATGAATTAAAATAAGCAAAGTTTGTGTTTAAAATAAATTGAAAATAAGGATAAAATATCAGCAGAAATTACAACAGAATAATTCTAATGCAACAGTAATTTTAACTATATCTTGATATAAAATAACTAAAAATTAAAAAAAGCTTATCACAAATATTTGCATATGTACTTGGTGAATGGGAAAATTATCATATTCCTGCAGGGCATTTATGAAGCTGATTTATAAAGCATAAGGGGATTCTTAAATGAAATGTCCTTTATTGTTTGTTCATATAAACTTAACTTTAAAAGTTGTCATGGGAAAAAAGCTCATTTGGCTGGTAACGTGTGTTACAAAAGTTTGGAGGGAGGACTGTGTAAAAATTTCAGTTTTGAAAGGAACATCAGCACTCTGCTTATTGTCAAACTTGGAGAAAACTATATGATAAATTATGAAAGAAGTATGTTTCATGATATGCTGTTGCTACCCCCTTGTGGCTTCTCACGAAGTGCTGCAGATGCTGTGGAAATTTCCCAGCCATGCTACCGAAGCTGTTGTGACAGCATACACAGCCTACAGAACACAGTACTTCAGTGAGATGAGTTGCACCTTAATTTATAAAATCTAATGTAGCAACAGGCTCTAACATTATCTAAGTCACCTCAAAGTCCTGTGTTCTAATTCCATTTTATTAAGGAACCATCACTTTTTGCTGTTGCTAAATTACTGGAAACAGGACTAGTTAACATGCACAGGATTGAGATTCTTTGGAGACCTCTGACCGGTCATCTTCTGGAGGTAAATAATTGCTTTTATTTGTTGTACTAGAAGTTAATTTGTATTAATAAAGATTTTGTGGAAATACATTTGTAAAGTGTAGTTTTTTAAAACAATTTAGATTGCTTTTACCTGCGCTTTGTTTTTGCAACTTGAATGCTTCACGATTTTATTTTAAAAGTGAACTTATATGCTTAAATTGTGATATTTTAATGTATCTTATTGACTTTTAGGTGCCATCAGTCCTTATATGTTTTAAACACAAGCAAGTTTCACTTTGGATTCACATAGTACAAATATCTAGGAAGATTTTAATATGTGTTTTTGCATCCTTACAGGGTAGATCGAAGTCACTAGATTTACTAACAGAGGGTTTGTTTGTTTTAAAAATGTTTAAGCTAACATTGTTAATGTTATCTTTAAGAAAATACTGTACAAATATAAAAATAGGCATCATAATTCTACTTACATTTCTTCAGTATTTTAACTTCAACATGAAAAATATGCTCTATCAAGGAAAAAGAAATCTTAAATTTTGAATTTGAAATTAGAAACAGATAATGGAATATGATTGTAAAGTTTTAATTCTCTGTACAGATATGTAGAAGAGAGAAATGCAAGAACAGGGTTTGATTTAAAGTGGGTAAAGGAGAAAGTTTTTCTTCCTCGTTTTCCAGAAAGTATTGGACTGCCTTAGAAGCAGTGCATTGTTTCAAACAGTATTAAGAAGAGGCCATCTGTAACCTGATTTATGCAGATTGTCTTTGAGGTACAATAGCAAAGGAGAACACCAATGCCAAATTCAGTTAAACCCAACCCGAGGGAAGAATTTGTTCCCTGTCTCAGGAATTGATTATCTGGTCAAATTCAGAGCATCGTGATGTAGCTTGAATTCTCTCTTTTTTTTTTTTTTTATATAAGGTAAAAAAATAAATGCAATTCAGAAGAATAG